>KK502912.1:87407-154068 GCA_000688735.1 Glossina austeni | reverse complement strand
TATGGGCTACTGACCGCACTTCAGATGGGTCAGAAGAAGTAAACAAAAATTCAAATTAATAAGTAATAAGAATAATAAAGAGAATTTAAATTAAACAGGAATCAACAAGAACCTTTAAATCTGTTTGTCACTACACTGGTGACCAAGTTCAACGAAAAGAGATTCACAAGTCCCTTCCTCCATAGCTCGAAAAACAGCCGTTTAGTGCAGTTATCCTTGGCCGTAAGAAACATAGCTCTTTAGCTAAGTTTCACTTGCGGCGAAAATACCAAAAATGTTACCTTGAGAAAGACTACAAAGCCCATTGAGTTTCGTAGACATATTAGAAGGATTAATACTCTGGCAATTGTGAAAGATTAAAACCATCGTATTTGAGACTTACTTGAGACTTGAGATTTACTTTCGTTGCACGCGAATATACTATTATCTACATGTTTTGTTAACTATTTTTATTTCTGAATTATTACTTGGTATGGCTAGCATATTGAATTTTTCTTGTTAGGTAAGGATTAAGGGCTACAAATTGTAATATATTTATTTTTCTTACCTACCTACAGCTTCCACACATGAATGATGATACATTTTAGTTATAAGGGATAAGCATTTAACGCATTCCAGCCTGTAACAGGCACCAGCAGAGCAATTGCGTAACAGGAAAGCGATGGTGATCACGACTATGAAGGCGCGTGACACAACACGCTTGGTCTTGCGTTTCTGTTAGAGCAGCCAAGGAGGTAAGAGATATCGGACAAAATAGTTCTTTTGTTTTCGACTTCACTGACAGGGATAATTCTGTTTATTTTTGTTTGCGGTAAATTAGATATCTTCCCAAATCTTCAATCTCAATCAAATCTATACGGTGGTAAATAAATGTTGACGACAATCAGATTAATTTGCAACATAATAGTAAATTGGTGGTAAATATAACTTAATCCAGCGGCAAACGTATCTAAAACCATTTTTATATTTTTTTTTTTTGCTTAACATAGAACGGAATTTATATTTAAAGCCAATGCCACGACCGTACATCAATTTCAACTCTTGTAGAGTAGGAAAAATTTATACATCACTACAGTGGTAAAGTAACCTAACTTTATTTATTTAAATAATTTAGAGATGGAATTTCTGCATTAGTGTCCATGCGGTAAAACTTTCAAAATAATTTGGCATGACAATAAATTTATTTTTAATTTAATACATCAGTTAACTTTCTGCCCTACTCCAAATGCCTCCGATTTCTAAATTATTGCCGCTTATGTGCATGTTGGTAATAAACATTTATAAATTACTTGTTCCTAATTTCCTTCAAATGAGAATATTCCCATTTGTAAAAAACATGCTGCCTTTATTTGTCCTGTGGCCCAAACATCGAATCGTCATAAGCGGTTGGGTGACGTTAATTTACCTCAAGTCACTTGGTCTTATAAGTTCAAGTTATATGGTGCCCACATCGTGCGAATATTTCGTCCACTTCTCCGTGATACATAAATTCAAGTCCCTTGACCATCAAAGTTATCGCAATTGCCTTCATAGAATAAAATCCTGGCTTCTTGGTAATCTTAAATACTTTTATAAATTTTCCAACGCCAGTTGAATAATGTCCATATTTCCTTTCTTCATGTCTCTTAATAAGGGCAAACTCTCCCGTGATATTAAAGCCTCGAATCTATTTGAATACTTCCCTCGAAATTTCTCTACAGCTGATTTCGAATTAACTGATAGTTACCTGTATCAAATCACAAACTCGATCTCGAGTCCGCATTTAATCATTTCAGATAGAGACGTATTACAAGCTTAAAAATGGTTGTGCGCCTAGGCCTGATGGCATTCCGTCATGTATACTCAAGCCATGCTCTGCCAATTAAGTGATGTTATCTCAAAGATTTCCAAACCTCCTTTGGAAACGAGTGGCTCCCTTTGTGTTGGAAGCACAGCTTCATTATTCCAATTCACAAAGGTGGAAGCAGACATCTGGTTAAGAACTGTATAAGCATTGCCTTACTGAGCGTCTTACTCAGCAAATAGCTTTCGCTGTCAAAACCTATATTTATCAATTGCAGCATAGCTTCCTAAAAAGAAAAACAGCTGTTACGAACCTCTTAGAGTTTACTTGCCGTGTTTCCTGTGGTGGCTCTTGCATGGATGTCATAGAGACAAATTTTCGTAGAGCTTTTGGCTTTGTTAACCATAAATTAACATTCGTTCAACTCCAGCCCTCTGGCTTGACTTTACACCCATTGGAATGGATAAGCTCTTACCTCCATAATAGATCGCTTAAGGTTTTGTTTAACTTCATCACATCGAATGAATTCCCCGTGACGTCAGTTGTCACTCAACATAGCTATTGTAACGTCCGCGTATGTATAAAAACTCAACAATTAGGAATATCTTACAAAATTAAACTAATCAGGTAATCTGTGAAAAGAACAATTAAGAACATGAGGACGTTTCTGGATCCTCATGTCATGCCCCAGTCCATGGAAAACATGGTTAATTGCCATCTAACGAGTTATCTAGAATCCAACGATCTAGTTAGCAATAGATAATATGGCTTTCGCAAAAATCGGCCAACTTATGGCCTGTTTCATCGAAAAGTGCAATCGAGCTATTCGCCATTTTGGCGAAAATAAGTCTTTACGTTAGATATCTCGAAAGTGTTCAACAATGCATGACATGATACCCTTGTCCCCAAGCTGATTGCATTTGGCGTCGACAACATTTTCTCTCGATACATAACGAGCTTCTGGGGCAAGCGTTCGACTGAAGTTGCTATTTCTCGAACGAATGTAACGTCCGCGTATATACGTGCAAGGGGCGTTATCCATAATTAAATTCAGTTAATTAAGATCTCGTTCCAAAATTCTCCGCTCAGCTGGCAGCACTATTTAGAGAGAGAATTATGAAAAAAAAACGAACTCCTAAGTCCGTCTGCATAGCATAAGGATTCGTTTTGGCAATAAAATTAGCTTCAAGACGAGAAAGAAAAAATAGATCAACCAGAGTAGTCAGAGTGTTCAGAGTGTTGCTTAAAGTAATATTGACAAAGTAATTATCAAAAATTAAAAGCTAATTTTATTATATTAGCTTAACTTAACCGTAAATAATGTTGTATAAGCTCCTTGAATTAATGTACTAAGAATAGCGTGATTCTACATATATTTTTTTCTAATTTTGCACATCAGAAAAAAAGAATGAAAGAAAGGTTTGCGAAAAATTGACATTAAAACGCAATCCCAAGTGAAAACCCATTTTTGGAAATTAAAATTTAAGGCTAAGTAAAAACGTATCATTAAAACTGGAAATTAACACTCAAATTCAACTGAACAAACGTCTTACTAAAAATAGTTATTAAAACTTATTATACTATTAAAATTATTATACTATTAAAAATTTCTTATGTTGAAACTCAGTGAGTTTCTAAAAACTGAGAAGAATATACATAAGAAGCTTTGTGAAGAGGACTGGTGTCGATAGAGTGGCTTAACCCGAAAGAAAACATGTGAAAGTGTTAATAAAATGCAAAGAACCACAACATTGCGTCAATTGGCAACGGAAGGCAAAAAGAGATGGCATTATGAAGGGAATGGAATGAGATAGGGGACCTCAGCAAGTAAGAAATAAAACAACATCCACCGCAAGTAAGAAATAAATCACGTTAGTTTAGGAAGTAGTAATAAAAAAAGGAAAAAATGACAAACACCATGATCTAAATATATAATAAGTTTCGCGAAGATGAAGTATAAGTGTGTGTGTATAGGAATATAACCATGGACAATGACTTAACGGACCGTTAGTTATTTATCATTTTTATATATATAAATTTTCTTGTATTCTTGTGAGTGTAATTAGGTAAGCCGGGCGGTACAAACAAAACCCAGGCTCCACAGACCATCAGAATATCTTAAACCCTTTCTTTTTGCTTTCACATCAACGATCTCCTTTCGGTGATTAAGTCCAGCTATATGCTAATGTACGCTGACAAGGTTAAACCGTTTTGCTTTGTTTCCTAAAAATCGCACTCGCACTTCAAACTGACTTAGGCAATTTGGTTATGTAGCGTTCTCTAAACATTATGAAATAAAATTTAAAAAAATTTAAGAAACTTTCATTCTTAAGTAGGGCTCTATTCACTACTGATTTCTTCATTAACTCACAACGACTGGAAAATGTAGATTCGTTCGTGGACTTATGGATTTTATTCGCCCACAACCTTCGTTCTAATTTGCACATAGATCTTTCTGTAAATGTAGCTTTTTCAGTGCTCGGTTTTATTACAAAGTGCCCTAAGAAGCTTGATGAAGCTTATATTACAAAACGGCTACACATGTGCTTAGTGAGACAAGGGAGTATGCCCTTGTTGCGTGGTCTGCTTCCTATCCATGTTATGTAGATTCAATAGAATCCGTTCAAAAGTAGTTCTTGCTGTTTGCCTTAGAAATTTGGATTGGGACCTCCTTGTCTCTGTGTCTCCTTACAAAAACAGAGATCGAAAATTGAACCACGGTTTTTCACTATTATCGGTAACCTAACATAAACATAGATCGAAAATTGAATCACATTTTTTTACTATTATTGGTTGTCAAGCTTTTTCATGTTTGCAATGGCTTAGGGGTTCATTTGCAATTTGGTCCTGTACTGGGTGTGGGTGTGGCTCTCTGCTAGTTGTGTACATGCTTTTTTTTCTTTTTTTCTTTTTTATCTTTCTGATTTGTTTTATTATACTAGGTTTTAACATTAATTAATATAAAATTTACTTTAAGCGTCAATTGAACTCGACTGTCAATTTGTTTTAGTTGAGTTTCATGATTAAGTAAATAAAGTAAATAAAGAAATATAATAAATAAATATTTTCAAAATGTTCCCGATGTATTAATTTAGAAGTAACCTATTTTCGTAGGGGGAAATAGAGGCAACCCAAATTCCTAAGGGCAAACAGCAAGAATTGCTTTTGAACGGATTCGATTGAATCTACAGAGCACTTATATGAAGGAGACCACACAACAGAGACATACTCGAGTATAGGTCTAACCAAACACATGTACAGCCTTTTGGTAATATAAGGACCATCAAGCTCTTTGGACCACCTCTTAATAAAACCAAGGGCGGACCTAGCTTTGCTTAACGAGAACTCGACATGCAAGTTAAAACGTAACCTATGGTCAAAGAGAACACCTAAATCTGCGACGTCCTCCAACTTGTGCGAATCTATGAAATAGTGGGTAATGAATGACTTCCTTCTTGAGAAGAAAGCTTCTTACATTTACTTAGGTTTAGTGCCCGACCGAATTATTCAGGTCAGTTTGAAGCTGATGTGATTGCGATTCTAAGGAAAAAGAAGAAAACTGTTTCACATCATCAGGATACATTAAGAACTAGCTGTCATTAATATATAGATTAAATAAAATGGGTCCTAAGTGACTACCTTGAGGTACGCCTGACATAACGGGGAATTCATATGAGGTGGTGAAGTTAAACAAAACCCTGGATGACCTATTATGCAGATAAGAGGTTATCCATTGCGCTAAACGGGAAGGGAAGCCAGATGCTTAGAGTTTGAAGATCAGTAAGTTATGGTTAACCAAATCAAACGCTTTGCTAGAATCGGTGTATATGACATCAGTGCGAGAGCCACTAGAAAAAGCCTTGAAAACATGCCAAGTAAACTCTAACAGATTGGTGACCGTAGATCTTCCTTTTTGAAAGCCATGTTGGAGTGGAGAAATATACGATTTGGTGGCAAAGGCCAGATGCTGAGTCACAATTCTCTCGAATAGTATAGGGAAGTCACTCAACTTGGCAATGCCTCTATAGTTCCCAACAAGTTTTCTGCTCCCACATTTGTGAATAGGAATGATAAAACAACTCTTCCAACACAAAGGGAAAACACCTAAATTCAAGGACTGATTAAAAATCTGTGAGATAACACCAGATAACTCACGAGCGCAAGATTTAAATATACATGATGGAATTCCATCAGGTCCAGGCGCACAACTGTATTTTAGGGAGCTCAACCCTTTAAAAATTTTCATTTTCAGAAATAACCAAATTAGGAATTGAAACCAAGTTAGTTTTTGGATATGTGTAGTTTGCTGATAAATCGATATTAGCAGTCGAAAAATTTCAGCGGAAGTATTCAGCAAAGAGATTTGAAATTTCGAAATCATCCGAGGAATCAGAGCCATTAAAAGAAACATGCGAGGGATGTGTGGAAATTTTTCTTTAAATTTAAAAAAGTATTTAGGATTAGCAAACAGACAGAATTTAATGAACTGGAGGTACAATATTAAAACTATGCCTCGACACCGAGTAAGCGAAATAGTCGAGCGCAGAGTCACTTTTCGAATATTTTTTGAATAGCGTGTTTTTCAATTCTTGTGATATTTCATTGTCCTATTAAACCACGGGGGACTCCTGCTTCGAGGACGGCACTGCTTAATCAGAACAGATGCAGCAATAGTTAGATTTAATGTATTGTAGAACGATGACACTACCGTTCCAATACTTCCGATTGAGAAGTCAAGCCTCATATGTGAAAGATGATATTGATTTTATGAAAATCATAAGATTTGCTTGACGAGGTTAGAGTTGTAACATTAAGACAGTTCAAAGAACCATCATACTTATCATGAAAATAAATGCACACTGCCGAATGGTAAGGATCCTCAGGTAAACTAAAAGGTGGACAACGATTTACACTAATCTCAGGGAAATTGGCAAAGCAGAGATCAAGCAGTCTAGCGTTACAATTAGGGGTACGGTTATATTGAACTAAATTTTGATCAAATAAATCAGTAAAGAACAAAAAAGCCCTATCAGCTGTTGAAGTAGGAATCAAACAGCCAGAATTATCACTGTTACACCAAGTGACTTGCGGCAAGTTTAAGTCACGCAACGCTATGACTATATCGGTGGGTTTAGACTGCCAAGCAGTCTAAAGAAGGACTTCCCGGCTTATTTGTAACTTTTTTGTCACCGACCGACTTAGCGACATCAGAAACACAGTCGTTCCTTATAGACATTGACGAAGCGCTAACTTATACCAACGAATCAGACTTACGAGAGCTCGAGGGTGACGTACCACACGCTACGATACGAGTTGTATCTTTGCTAGCTGGAGAGGAATATGAGTGCTCAATAAAACGGCACTCATCAAACCTTGTCTTAATTATCTCAAACTTCTCCCACAAAGAGCCGAGATTTTTGCTCAATTCAGAGAAACCGTTTTTCGTCTCTGTGAAGAGTTTGTAAAAATCTGTTTCGTTCTTCCTACTGTCAGAACATGACCATCGTAAGCCTTTTGAGGGATCAACCACTGCATCAGCAGCACGGCCGATAATACCGGCACACTTTGCACGGCAAAAACGATCACAAAGCCAACACGGAATGAATCGTTCAGATTCTGGGCTTGTTTTTGCACGACATGATGTATATAGACACTCCATGTCAAGTCAAAAAGATAGAAATGGATTAAAAGGAGAAAAAAGGGCAAAATCAAGAGGATCACAACACGAAATTTATCTAAAAATTTAAGAAAATTTCTCCGTTACGTTGACACTGGAACAAGAGAGCAAAAGAACAAAAGAAATCAAAACCAACCTGCAATAAAAAGAAAAAAAAAGAGAGAAAACAAAATCACAAAAATTATCTCTTAAATTAGACGAAAATTTACACACTACTGAAGCAACGGTAAACAAAGAGCAAGAGAAAAGCTATAATAGCACCAAAAGAAAAAAACACGAAAGAGACCTATTATCAAGAGCTCCAGTGCTGAACGCAAGAACCAAAATGAAAATCAACAAAATTTTAATATAATTTTAATATAATTATAATTCTTACACCCTTTACACTTTTATGCCTTTACAAATAATTAGACTTCAAAGGTGTAAAAAGAAGTAAAGCAATAAGAAATTGAAAAGAGTGCAATAAGTCTTCACACAAGAATAAAACGATACGATCGTGCCGCGATCAGTTGCAAACCTGAGAATTTACTTGGTTACGGGTCAGAGATATTCTGTGCTAAGGACGGACGGGTTTGTTGTTAGTAAGTAAAACTAAGTTATTTATTGACGGGTTTTGCAATAAGTTGTTATTAACTCATATGAACGAAGAATATATATATTTAATACAGCCAATTAAATTGGCCTGTTTCAGAAGGAATAATGCGCCACCGTGTCAAAATACTCAAATGAACTTAGCCTCGTTTAGCGTAAACAGGTGGCTATGATAATAATAATTTCGCCACTATACGATTTATGTAAAAAAATTATTCTAGTAATAAATCTTTCTTTTTTATAAGAAAGACTTCCGTTGTTGCTTCTTACCAACTTCGCACTCAGAAAGCCTTGAAGATGAAATTAGATAGAGGACACAGAAGCCCCGTGAAAGAAATCGTTGGCAAGTCTCTCAAGTGTAACTAAGAAATTTTTGCTCAGGTACCTTCAGCTTTGAAGAAAGTGCCTTTTTCTAGTTATATATTTATTTCTGTACCGTGATCCACTACCAGTTCACTAATTTCTTGAAAGTTCTTTACTGCTGTGGAGTTCTCCTGTTTTGCTCTTGGAGTCTGATGTTATGGAAAAAAGTAAAGTTATGGTGGGAAGAAGTAAATTCATGCTAAGGATAGATAAAAATATATTATCTTGTTTCACATCCAACCATTCGCGCCGCTCGGGTTTGATAGCATGTATTTGCATTCATTGAGTTATTTTAATCATAATCATCTTTGATTTTTTCAATGTGTATCTTATATACTAAAATGTAGTTAAAATTAATGCTTATTTACTAATAATTAAAATTTGGTCAGTTAAAAATAAGTGCTTATACTAATAATAAAATATGTAAGTATTTACGCTAATGATGAAATATAAATGTTTATTGGTAATATAAATTAGGTCAAAATAAATATGCTTACTAAGATTAGTTATGGTAAAATTATGTGGCTCTATTAAATACATTACATAATAACTGCCTGTAAACGTGTTACATTGCCATGCTTCCCGTTCTTCCTCTTGCTAGCTTGTGCTATGGTGAACTGTGAAGCATTTCTTGTCGTTTGTGCAAGAAGCGGCTTAGAAAGGCCCAACTAACTGTTCCCTATGTGGCATATGGATTCCGCCACGATTTCACAATAGCAGTAATGTTAATTAGGGATTCGTACTCCGTTAGCTACTTGGATTGTTTCGCGGAAAGCACAGTCAACAGGCGGTCGACCAAGTCACACGAAACTTCTCCATAAGGTTTCAAGAATGGAGAAGAAGATTAAGGACGTATAAATCAAATCGGAGAAGAAGAATAACTGACTCATTAACGCCTTGGCAGCGACCATGAAAGTGATAGAGGGTGAGCTAAAAAAAAGCAAACTGTGGAAATAACGAAGATCCGATTCTCTGAAGAGGCGGCTTGCCGGCTCAATTTTCGGATTTCCCGATGCACGTGATTAAAATAGGTTGCCTTGATGTAAATATATCGAGTAGGGAGCTTGAGCTTACCTAAGTAAGAAGAAGAGAACTGAAATTTAATAGCCTGGATGAGAGGGATAGAAAACTATGTTACTTCAGGTAATATGATTCTTTCATTGGTAGTAAGATTCGAACCTTGTTGATTGCCTTCGTGGTATCTGTTTCTTTTGTTATAATGTATACATCGTCCGCTTAGGGACAATGTTAGATTCTCGGTACACGCCAAAGAATTTTACTAATTTCATTTGAAACGATCTGAAAAAGCGTGACAGAAAGGGGAGATCCTTGTGGAATGCCATTCATTAGCGGAAATGAATCAGAGAGACGATTGTTAATCCTAACTTTAAATCGCCGATAAGACATGAAAGATTCGATGTAGCTGAAGAATTTTGGTCCAACATTCCATGATTTCATGAGTCTTAAAACAACGTTAAAATAACTAACTCTGCCAAATGCTTTTTCGAAATCATTTGAGATAAATGTTACATGATTGCCTTCGAAAAGTGCTTTGGTTGTAAAATAATCAATACGTAAAAGAGCCTCTACCCCGCTTGAAACCAACTTGTTTTGAGCATTGGCCTTTTTATATAATAACAAATGATCATGATCAGAACGGTGCCATAATCTATTTTGTGCCATAAATCCATTTTTTTCTTCCTCAATAACGAAGGCGTGTTGTTTCACCAAGGAAGCCTAGCTCGTTTAAAAAAACTGTTGGATTGAGAAATTCCCTTTAAATTTAGAAGTGACTCGGCCTGTTTGGAGTAGTTAATCCAATACGCTTTATTTACAAGGCATTTGGTCTGTTCTGCTGGAGTAACAGGGGACTTTCAAAGTTTAAGATCGATTATGATTGGAAAACGATCACTATTAACCAAACGAAGACGTGACAGAGAGCAACATGTTAACTGAATATGTGAAACGGTGTAATGAATTGAAGAATGCGTTGGTTTTCCATCATTTAAAATGCAGAGATTGCTTTCTTAAAACAGTACTACGACTGTTGTCCCCTGTCGAGCCCCAAATGGTATTCCAGCTATTAAAGTCCCCGCATATAATTAGTAGGGAGGAAAGTACGAAAAATAAATTACAGAGTTCTTGCTGAGAAAACGATTACGAAGGTGAGATGTAGAGCGAAGGCACTGTAAATTTTTTGTGTAAGATGATTTGTATCGTTACGGCTTGTATGTATGAGCTGAAATTTATGCGTTTATGAGGTATATTTGATTTGACCTCCTTGTTTGGAATATGAATTTTGATCAGCATTCATGAAGTATCCAGTATATGATTTAGATGGAATAGGATTAAAAAAGATTCTACAAAGGGTCGCTTGAAGGGATATATAGGTTGGATTAAAATCACTTATGAGTGTACGGAGTTAATCAAAATTATTAATAAGTCCCTTAACGTTCCATTTTAGAATTTTAAAAACTTTATTTAAGGGTAGTGATATGGAAAGGGAATGCTAGGTGGACTATGTTGACATGTCAGCGTCTGCGTCGAAAATGTCGCTATAGGAATTTTGCGTGAATAATTTGTTTTTACCAGCAGAATAGTCTGTACTTAGGTGGTTGCGTACATTTCAAGTGCAAGGAGTGGGCGCACGTGAATAATTTGAAATTGAAGGTTGACTAAGAGACTAGAGTTGAGAGCTGGTGATTCTGAAGAATTTACGTTATTAAACTCTAGGATTGTGCTGTTGTTTTAATTTTTTCAATATTTTTATTGCTTTAATTTTTTCAATGTTACATTTGGTGGGTGATGGATCTGGTTTCGCAATATGGTTTTTGGCTGTTGGTAGAACAGGTTTGAAATTGGAAGGAGTTGGGTTTAAAGGGCTGGCTCGAGTTGCCAGGTGACACCAGCGTACGTCTTACTTTTGTTAATTCTTTAGGTTCCTGTTGGATTTATTTCACAGTACTTGGGTTGCGCTTTGCCTATGCTACAGTAATTTTCTGTTTTGATTTTTAGAATTCCACGTATTTGTATATAACGTGGGCATTGTTTGTCTAACGTCGAGTGCTGATCATTGCAATTTATACAGAAAATACGCGTACAGCTTTCAGCATGTGAACGATCGAGTGATGTTAATGATTGGCTACATCGGAAAGTGCGAATTTTTAATTTTTCTCCTCTGCTGTGATTTGTCCGCTAATAGATGAAACATATTTGAGTTTCTATCTGAATGCTCCGGGGCCATTATGGCTTTTTATTGTCTATTATTTAGTAATTTGCGAAAAAAAACCACTCACCGGAAAAAGATTGGGAACTATTAATGGAAAATGTCAATTGTCTTCAATTTTTTTTATTTTGGGTTTTGTTTTTTTTTATATTATATATAGAGGAAGCAAAAGGACACACGTTATCCGCGATAACCAGTCTAACAAAAACATTGAAAAGACACGAGCTAAATGCACGAAAATTCCGAAACAATCCAAAAATCGCAGACGAAAAGAAAACACGCACTACTGAGAACACAAGTCGATTACGAACCTAAAAAAAAAAAAAAATCCAATGTTTATGGTACTTATAATAACTTATCTTAAATTTCTACGAAACTATAACTACAATATAACGTCACCGCTAATAATGAGTAATCAAATTCAAATTAAATAGCTTATCCTCGGTGGCGTCGAATAACATGGGTGGTCTGCTAAAGAAATATCCATAATTTGACACCAATGGTGTGTAAGTCGAAGCGAACGAGACCGGGTTTTGTTACGGTCGGTGTGGTGTTACCTTGTTGTCGGTCCAATCCTCTATTTGATACCTCTGTTCGAACCCGATTGGCGTTGTCAATCACAGTCGAAGTGTGTCATCGACTTATTGAGATTGTCATATTCTAGTTCGCAATTAACTGTCCCTGCATAGCAGGTAAGATTGTTAGATTCAAGAGTTTGGCTCAAAGACTTTTGAGGACGATTATAGGTAATAGCGTTGACTAAATAGACATTTAGAAATTAATAACCGGCCCTGGCTCATAAGGTTGGGTAACGTAACGAAAAGTAATTGCTTGCAGAATCATAGCATTGTCGTTAAAAATAAAGTTTATCGTAGCGAATAAAGTAGACAACCGAATTCGAACTCCAATAAAATAGTTCGTCAGTGCCAGCACCAGGCTCTTGTTTTTTTACTCCGTCTTACCGAATAAATAAACAATCGTAACTTTTATCAATTATAAACAAATATTCCCGAGAATTAAAACAAAATAAACAGTTATACACCGCGAAAATCCAAATATACATACTTTAGGCATTTCTTCAAAGAAGACTTTGCAGAAAGCCTTAAGTTATATGCCCGCTAAGAAACACCATTGCCAAAACGTTTTTCTATTGGTCAAAAATGGTTAAACTAATTTCAGAGTGCAATCCATCCAAGTACAGCTTCTTATGTTTCGTTTGGACAAAACATGTTGACAAATGGTACATCATACGTGCTGTTGCGGAGTCTCGATCTTTTAACGGATACCACCTCAAATTTAAAAGCTAATGAGAAGTTAGAATTGAACCGAGAAAACGCTTGCGAAAATATTAAGAAAAGCTCCACTCATTATACTACAATGTATAGCTTGGGGTTTCGACCAATAACTTATCAGGTTAGACAAGCCATGTTTAGAAGGAACTTTACCAAACCTCGCTTAGTCGATCACTAGAATAACAAATTAGCCAATCAATTCGAAAAAGCTAAAAACTTGTGCTCTTCATTTTGTTCACGCCATTACTCACTGTTTAGAGATGGTTGAAACTACTTCGAAAGTACTTCTTGATATTATCTGTGAATGCGTATGTATCAGGATAACTATGAATCATTTTCCTCCAAAGATTATGTCCACCTGGTGATGTCATAGTTCTGTTTTGTAACATTTACTGTTGCGATTGCGGTAACAATTTTGCGCTGGTTCAAAACACTTTTTTTTTCCTACTTTTTGTATGGTTTTGCTTTTGAGCAAGAGAAAAGTGCCAGAGTTAAGTGAAGAAAGGTGTTGTATTCTGCGTGGAAAAAGAAATTTGTGACCGAAATGTTTATCTGATATTAATAATTGCGGCAATGGGGATATTTTATTTTGTATTGAAAAGACGGCCGCATTTTTTTTTGTGTTCGACATTATATGAGATGTTGAGGTCTCCTACACAATGGGCCGAAAGAGACTGTAGGTAGGGCAAGGCAATAGGATCGTACAGGGCGTAAAAACGGCCTGTCTACTAAGAAACTTTGCGATCGTTCACCTGTCTCGAGAAGGGTTTCTGCGCGTATAACATTCTGTATTTCTTGATATAAATGATAGTTGGTGAAAGAATATTCAGGGTATTCTTCAGAGCGTTCTCGCATTTGCTGGCTTCTCCTCTGGATCCATAGACACATTTCGATGGAACTTGGATCAGTTCTTGCAACTCAATTGGCTTTCTGTGCCTGTCTTGATACATCATCATCACGCATCAGCTATTTTTTAACTTGCCTTTCCTATACCCAATTTCGTAAGTGCCAGGTGACCAGTGATGACGTCAGACGTCAAACTCATAACTTTTTAGGACTCAGTCCAGAGCCCATGTTTTCCCCTCTTTAACATATAAGCTAAAGGAGACGCGATAGCGGCGGAATTGGGTCTGCATAATTTATGCCATGGCACAATTCCGAGAAACTTGCGTATCTCTCTTACGTTGTATGAAATTTTCAAATTAATAATGTCCTTGATGGGACCCACTTCAATTTCTTCTTTTCCTAAAATATGGCCAAGGTTGTTTTTTCTTCTTTCCGAATTCACATTTCCCGGGGTTTATTTTAAGATTAGCGCTTCACAACCGCTCAAAAGCTATTTTGAAATTTTCAAAGTGTTCTCTTAGCGTATTCCCGGTGACAAAAACATCATCGAAATAGACAAGCGCATGAGTTTCCATGTCGGCTCTTACTACGCTGGAGAGGGCTCGTTGAAAAGTGGTGGCTGCCGAGTGGGATCCAAACGTCATCAGTGTCCATGGATACAACCCGCGACCTTCAACTGTGAATGCTATACGCTCTTTGCTCTCTGACGTCATAGGAATCTGCTAATATCCACTTTCTAGATCAATACTGCTTATATACTTCGCATTACGCGTAATCGGCGGCAGTTGGTATGCGTGTGGGATGAATCACTTGTCTGGCGGTAATGCTTAAAAATCCTCCATGAATCTCCCATTTTCCTCACGAAGGTGGTGGGGAATGGACTATGGACATAGCCTTCAGCTATTAATTTGTCAATCGGTTTGTATTGGGGGCTTACTTTTAAACTGAATTTGATGTTCAGCAATACTTTGAAACTCATGGAGTTCGGTTTCAAGAAGCTTCCCGTCTCTGATCGTTCTCTCAACGTTATGATCTCTCCGGTTGTCTTTGTGTAATGTCATATGTAAGGATGTAATTTAGTTATATAGAGCTGTGACTACACTTTGCGCCGCCTGGTTAGCCCAGCCACTTTTAGAAAAAAAATTGTGAATAATTTAAACCTATCGGGACCACTAATGGCGTGACATAACAAAATAGTCCTGCGGTTCGTAGGTATTGTTGTCCTGCTCATTAGTCGCTGCTTACGCACACGTACATACACACTCACTTACTTATCCCATCCTCACGAAACTTTTTTCTCTGCTATTTAGGGAACATCTTTCAATTTGTTTTTATCTTTTACATTTTTATATTTTGCACTATTGTCACAATTACAATTTAAAAAATATTACAATAATAAAAAAATTCAAAAAAAACGTACTAGAAAGTGTTAATCGATTAATTCTCCTCATAACATTATACATACTATAAAAAAAGAAATAAAAAGATATAAAAAGAAATAAAAAAAAATAAATTATCTTTTAATATGCGAAAATAATAGAACACGTTCAATGTTTCCTCTTCTTCCCCCTTTCGGCGTCTGAGTATGCTTTAATTTCTTTCACAACTTATTTTATTTATTTATTTTTGTACATATGTGGCTGCTGCTCTTTGTACGGTTACATTTTTTTGTTTGGTTTTGCTTGGCTTGCTTAAAACCGTGTATTTTTGATTTAGAGTACATTTTGTTCATCAAATCACAATTCGCCATTTGTAAACTTATTTCACTTAACTTAACTCCAACTTAAATTTTAACGTATTTTGCAATACTTAGTTGCTCTTATATACTTTTACTTATTCTTCAGCATTTTTATTGTTTTTTAACGTACTTTAATTTATATTTTTCAATACTTTACTGGTTTTAATATACTTTAATTTATACTTTCAATATTTGCTGCTTTTAAAGTACGTTTCTTTAAATTTTAATTTCGATCACTTTTCTTGGCATCAGATTTTCGTTTTAACTCTTTGCTGAGTTACATTATATTCACTTGTCGAAAAAAAACTTTTTCGATCTACTGTGACAAGTCGTTTTCCTCATTCTCTAAAGCAGGCCGTCTGATCTATCAAGTCAGTATTTTTCTCAAAGCAAAACCCACCCTTATGCTGTACAAGAATACTTTGGACTTTGTTCTCTTTTCATAATACTCTCTTTAAATGACGCTATTATGTGAGCGGAGAATTATAGAAAGAAATATTGATTAACGATATTCCGTTATTATGCGTAACACTACTCTTTTTTAAAGAACAGAGAAAAAGCCGACCAACAGAAACCTCCTACGCGTATATACGCCGACGTTACAAAGATTGTAGAGTATTAATTTTTGTAATTTTTATTCTTTGTTAAAAATATTTGTTTTAAATAGATCTGGTTTTTCTCTTGTTCATTATTTTTTTGTTAAAGTTTCATGCTGTTAAAAAGCATTTTTGGAATCAGCCTTATTATAAGCTTCAATTTTTTAGTTAATGGGAAAGAAATTCTATAAGTAGCCAAAGATCCAAATCATCATGCGCGTGCAGATATCGAGGATTTACACATCTATATTAATTCTCTGACACTAGCTGAGGTTGAACAAAATAGGACATTTGCTGAATCATCGTTTGGAATCCCAGTTACCACAAATAAGTTACCTCGACTGAAATTGCAGCGGCCACAAAAATTTTATAACACCGTTCACTCAACTCATCGATCGTGGGCATGGACTCTCAATCATTGAAAACTTCAATCGTCTCCTATACTGTTTCCAACGCTGTGTATTTTATATAGTACTTCAAGGCTTTAGAGATACTCAAGACTTGATATGATAGCCGCAGGTTGACATTCATGAAAAATATTTTGACAATTTGTGAATTGCCTCAAGCTGTCAAAAGTTATTCCGACCAATTAAGAAGACTTGGCACTTCATAACTCACTCATTTATACTGTAATGCAAAAAGTTCATGTTGATATCACGAAACATGGAAAGTGTCTTTTGATTGCAATGAGTTACCCAGTTGTCATTAATGTTCAAAAGTGCTCGAAAGAAGATGACAATATTTAGAGTCATTGGACTCAACTACTGCTCCTCGAGGACTTTACGATGATTCTGGAAAATTAAACCAAAAATCGCTCAAAATAGATGACTCTTCGCTTACAAATACCCTAAGTATTTTCTGGAATCAACAAAAGTATTTATTTTCACTTGGACCAATGTCTAAGGATCAAATGAAGTTTCAAAACACGCGATTTTGTCTTTGTCGTCATCTCTAAATATAAAATCATACTTCACGAATTATGAATCCCAAAAGTCGGCGGAGATGAATCTCTCCCACAAGATTTACACACAGCTTTGGTTGTCATCACTGATCGTTGATATTCAATATTTGTGGTTTCTAGACATTCCTCGCTATTGTTTATTTCTTGGCTCGTAATCGTTTCAGTTGTAAGGGTTTTGCGCCTCAACAACCCGTGCAGATGGCTGCTGCCTCTACATTAGAGTAAAAACCAACATTCGCAACTAAATGAAGGATGGCTCATACAAAAAGAAAATCATCGCTGAACTTGGATCAGACCGTTTTCTTGTGGGGTAATTCGAAAGTTGTTCTACGCTAGCTCAAACAAAATTCTTCGGCATATTCTGTATTTGTGGGCAACAGAGTCTCGGAAACATGGCGCTCACCAATTGTTGTAATTTGCCATATGTTCCATCGTTTTTTAATCCAGCAGATATTGTCTCAAGAGCCACAACAGTGAATTCTTGCACAATTTCCTCAATTTGAATTGCTTGTCCTAATTTCCTTGTTCCAAATACTGATTGATATCCTCCAAGTAGATGTGACGAAATAGACCAAGGCTAAGTTGACAAGGAGAAACAAAAACTACGTTAGACTTAGAAATACATATCAACGTACTCAGTGAATGTATTGAAAATTGCAGCTCGCATATGAGAACGATCGGTGCTGTCGCTTGAACTTCAGATTTCGGCATACACTTTCATCTAAATCTGATAAGTTTGATTCTGATTCTTTACAGCCTCAAGACTTTGAACACCCCTCGCTGGCAACAGTATAGTACGTACAACAACAGCGTTTCAAGGCTGACATTTTGCATGCTGCCAAAAAGAAAGATGCTCAAAGTTTATTAAAATGCCTCAATCCGTCCGTTTAGAATAAGCTAATATACCACAAGGCCAGAAACATCCAATGATCTTGCCTGAAAATAGTACCTTCTTCAAATGTTTGCAAACTATTGACTTCACGCATTCGGTTCCGAATAATCAATGATGTCAAAGTTGCCTTCAGATGTTAATCTGTCAAGATTTATCTCCGCGCACAAGGCCAAATTCCATACAAAAAATACATAGCTACATATTGTCTTGCAACCAAGGCTGTTCACATCAAAGCCGTTTCAAATTTATCAACAGATGCCTTCATTGCTGCATTGCTGAAAAGATTGATTGGATGACGGGGCTTGCCAATTAACATACTTTGTGATAACGGCACTAACTTTGTCAGGGCAAATTCGAAGCCGAGGGTATTGGAAACGTTCCTATTTGATGGCTAGAATCAATATCATACTGTGAATTTTTGTTCTAATGAATTCGTTCGTTTTATTCCCCTCACTTTAATGGCCTGCGGGAGGCCGCTGTCAAATCAGCGAAATCTCATCTTCATCGATCTCTCACTAACGCAGGAAGCGCTTGTCACAGCTCTCATCGAAATCGAGGCAATCTCAAATTCAAGGCCAATCTCACCACTCGCATTGGACCGTAACGACTTGGAGGCATTTACCCATGGCCATTTCATAACTGGCAGTCCCTCTCTAAACGAGATGTGTTTAAAAAAAACGTATATGGTTTGGAGCATTGGCCTGAAATCGCTGCTACAACATTTTTGGAATAAATGGTCGCATGAATACATCAACGAATTACAAATAAGAAATAAATGGATTAATTCGTGTCCTAATATTACTGTTAGTTCTTCAGTCTTACTAAACGAAGAAAACACTGCTCCTCCTGCTGATGGGCAGAATGGTCAACATTATGTCTTTGTCCAGACATCAGAATAAGAGATGCTGATGGTACGCCTACGAAGTGTGTCATACGCCTACCGATTCACACAGCCTTACGTTATTAGTAAATTGAAAGTGTGTTTTCAAAAGGGCCGGAACGTTATATAAGCGTATGACGATAACAACTATTTTTGCATTATCGTGGTGTGTTCTATTTTATTTCGCAACTTATGGTTTACTATGTGTAATGTTAATATATAATTGTAGGAAAAAAATATATATGTGTATCTACAGATCGCTTACATACTGCGAGGACGTTCCGTCTTTATTTATTTAAAAACGATATAATGTGGAAATAAAAGTTTTAACATATACCAAAAAGGAAAAATAATTGTTATACATTTTTATGTAACTTAAGAACTCGTTTACGTATCTTTCAATAAACTTGCCTCCTTAATGCTCACACACTTAATAATCCTGCCACAGTCTTTTTCCCCTTTTACAAGCCTAAAATCCCAAAAAAAGCGTTGTACACGAAAGATAAAATCTTATAAATAAGCGAATTACAAATCGCAATCAAAGCAAAAATCCTTGTGATAACAGTCACAAGTTACAATTAGTAAGAGTGCGTTCAGTGTTTTCAAGTTTTCCCTAAATATCTAATTATCCTCGGCGGTGATTCGCATTCCAAAATCAGCCGATTTTTGCTAATAATGGTTCATGTTTAACGCAGCACTAATAAATATTCATTTCTTTCTGCACATGACATTCAGCTAAAATAAATTAACAGCCGCATTCAGTTGATTCTTAAAATAAATCTTGTGCAAACTATTACTAAAAACTAATACAAGATATATAAAGTAAAGAGAAAAGAATAAAATTAAATAACTAAACAAGAGAGAGAGAAAAAGGGGCATGTACACATTTAACACAGAGGCACATTCACAGCGCGTACAGATCCGAGTTGCGAGTGAACCCCTAAGCCACTGCAAACATACAAAGGCTTGACAAAACCTGTTAATTTTCGAATCATAGTATCATAGAATCATAGAATCGTTAACATTGCAAGTTAGTATAAATACGATATAGGAAAGTCGCGCGTATTAAGAATAGTTGTTTTCATAAAATTTAACGAGTCCGATATAAAGATTATGTGACAGATACCATTTAGGATTCTGCAAACGACTCTATACGGATTAAAAGCTCATAATTATATTTACATTGACTAAGCTTTATGTTCCTAGGGAAGCGATTCGGGACATTAAACTTTATCTCACCAAGTAATGTAAGGGAATCAGTAGTACCATTTATTAACTTAATTAACAAGGAAAAACCAAGAATAAGCCTGCATGATGGTCATGTTAACCGAAGCTATCTATTTTCGTAAGGAGTCTGAGAGGCAAGCTGGTCGCAAGCTAAATTCCTCAAAGCCAAACAATAAGAATTGGTATTGAACAGATTCTAATGAATCTACATAACATCGATAAAAAGGAGATTACACAAGAGAAACATAGACAAGGAAGTCTGACTAAGCTCATGTCCAGCTTTTTTGTAGTGTAAGGACCATTAAGCTCTTCAAACCAGCGTTTAATGAAACCCAGCGCCGACATGGTTTTACATAATTAAAACGTAATATTTGGTCGAATAAAACCTCTAAATCGATGAACGAATTCACACATTTGTGAAGTGAATTACGGAATCTGCTCTTCCAAAACAAAGACAAAACACTTGACTGAAAGTCTTTCAAATAAGATCACATAGTTCATCAGAGAATGATTTGAGTATACATGATAGAATGCCATCAGACCCAGGCGCACAATTATTTTAGAGACCTTAAACCACGTAAAGCGTAGTTTTCTAAAATGACCAAATTAGGAATCGAAACCGACGTAGTTATCGGATATGTGTAGTTTGCTGATAAATCGGAATTAGCAGTCGAAAAATTTCGTCGGATATATTCTGCAAAGAGAGTTAAGGTTTCAACATCAGCCGAGGACGCTGAGCCATTAAAAGAAATATGCAAGGGATTTATGGAGATTTTTCTTGTGGAGTTCACAAGCTTTTAAATATATTTAGGATTAGCAAACAGTGGGGATTTTATAAACTGAAGGTATCTGCAATCATATTGGTGGTTGAGGTAATTAAATCTATGCCGTGAACCACAGTAAGTGAAATAGACACAAGTAGAACCACTTTTTATAAATTTTTTGAAAAGTTAGTTTTCCTATTTTTGTAATATTTAATACTCTTGTTAAACCAAAGAGTGATCTTGCTTCGACCGTGAGATTGCTTGATAAGAACGGATGCAGAAATAGTTACGTTTAAAACATTGTGGGGTTTCAATATTCTCAGTAGAAGGGTCGATCATAAAGTATGAAAGATGAAATTTAAGCGGTAAGACATTGGTTTTAACTTGCTGGATGATACGGATCTTCAGGCAAACTAAAAGGTGGACAGAGATTTACAACTATCTCCGGGAAATTGGCAAAGTAACGATCAAGCAGCCTGCCATTACAGTTAGAAGTACGGTTGTATTGAAGTGAATTACGATCAAATAATTCATTGGAAAAGGCAACACCTCTATCCGATGTTGAAGTACGGACCAAACGGCCATAATTATCACTATAACACCAAGTCACTTGTGGCAAATTGAAGTCCCCCTAGGACCATATAAGCATGTTTAGACTTTTCAGCCAAATCGCAAATGAGCATGTTTCTTATAAGTAGAGATATCCGCATTTGGGGCATTATAGGAGCAAGTTACAATTAACTATTTACTGGAAACTTTCATCCGAATGGGAATAAACTCAACGTCGGGAGTAGTAGGAAATTCAAATGAATATGACAGGACTGCAGTGGAAAACCATCACCATTGCGATCAAATCGATCCTTTCTCATACCCTGGAAAGAAGTGTGAAAATGTTCGGACAACTATAAATAAACCTGTGCTTGATAATCTCTTATCTAGATAGTTAGACCTTTTTGCCGATAAAAGATTTTTCCTCACTTTCACAGTCGATGGAAGAGTTCAAAAACGTTTTAAAAACTTTCTCTTAGATCTCAGCAGACGTTTAAAAACCCGACTAGTAGTAAAAATAGGACTCTTTAATAAGTGTTAGTATTTCGGTGACGTGGCTCCTTGTAATAATGAATTGCAAAAATTCCCTCCGTAGTTTGGCAACGTAATCGTGCGTTATTTTTCTTATTTTATCATTTTAATCGGTTATCAAATCTAAATAAAGCCTAAATAGTTATGAGTAGCGGTCCGTAATTACATTATGTACGTCATTTATTTATATGGAGTTGTTTTAAAAATGTTGGTATCAATTAGTGGTTTTTTGTGTTCGGCACTTTATTCTCGTATGTGTTTTTTTTTTTTTTGTATCTACTACTTAAGGATAGGCTGCATACTCGTTTTTTCCCAATTTTTGCAGCATCCAGACAGAAGCTTCAAAGACTTTTTATCAAATATAATATACATTTATCAGCATGAAATTCTGACTTGACTAAGACTTGACTAAGTCTGCCAGTGTGTGTCTGTGATTTTTTTTACCAATGGGCGAAATGGCAGCGCCCTGCCAACCATCCCGAAACCGCTTTTGCATTATCTCTAAATGGACTCTTATGGGTTTTTAATCCTTACCATAACATCCTACTTCCTCCATCCCTGCCTAAGGTTAGTGTTTCGGATGCCGCCTTCATGTGGCTTTATATCGAAGCGTGTCCTACAAAAACCGGCGCATGTCTTCCATCTTTCGATCTCCATTAAGATGAACGCTGCAGGCCGTCGTTTGTACATTGGCATAGATCGCATGCGTTATCTGCTCGTAAGCAAATAACTCGAAAGATTATAATGACCGGTGACGAACTGGGTCAAGAAAAAAGTAACTTCTTCGTGTCTTCTGCCTACTCGTTGTTCTACGTTTGGGGTAAGGGTGTAGCTCAACTTTTTTTTCTAGTCGTTTTCCCATCGTTGCTGTCATTTCATCAACATGATTTGCCGCATGGTCTAAAATCTGCGGACATCGCTATAATTTCTCTCCTCAATAGTTCTTTCCTTTTTGTCGCCGTGAATAGATAACTGCTCGTTCAATAGTAACTTGGTGGGCAATATTCCCTTGAAGACAACTGGGGCTGTCGTCGAAACTCGACAGTAGACTGATATCATTCCCAACGTGCACAGCCTTCGAACCACTTCCAGATTTCGCAGAAGATGTTTACTTTGTAATACCGTCTCTCCCCAAATTGGTGCGGCATACAACACTTGCTCGTAGGCTTTGCTGTGCATAAATTTTTGCGTGCTTGTTTTGACGCGATCCCCTTTGGCATAATTTTTCATAGAGTGGTTGCGATCTACAATGCTTTATTCGAAGCGTTCTTAACGAATTCCACGAATGATAGTTTCCCGTCTAGTTGCACTCTCAAGTATCTCGAAACGAGTATTTTAGCCGGGGTATAACTCTCGGCTCTCCACCTGGATCGTCCCAAGAAAATTTGTAAAGGTGAAGAAATGAAATAAGGGGACTTCTAATATAATTTGGTTAGTATAATTTCTTCTTTATTTGTTAAAATTGCTACCAAATTGCAGGCAGGTACAAAATAAAAATCCAAGGAAAGAAAACCAGCACAGCAGGTGCTGTCATACGGGATGTCATTCTCCATGTCCAGCTCTTTTTCTAATATCACTAGCAGCCATTTTTCGAAAAGTTTGTCCACGTTGTGCAGCAGATAGATAGGTCTGTAACAAGACGGGCTACCTAACCGGCTTGCCGGGCTTCTGCACCAAGACCAGAAGGTGTCTTTTCCACAGTAACTGAAAGGTGTCGACTATGAGGCCCGAGTTGTATGTATTAACAATTAAATCCGACCATATATTGTATTATTTCACTTAGTATTCTATCTGGCCCGGTGCGTTCTTTTTTCAAGGTTCAACATGTTGACTGGATTTGTTCAACTGTAACAATATCCGTGGCAAAACTGCTGTTAAATCTGTTGTTCCCTGATGATGCTTAGTTGCTGGGAACAGCTCTTCTACTATCGTTTGTGTGTCTGTGTGTTGTGTGTCATTTTCTCTTGCTCGCAAATATGAATATGTCGAATTCAAATTTAGCAGAAATATTAGAAGTTTTGGTGCGCAGGTTGGTATTCAAAGTGGGAAAACTTACAGATGCACGCTGTAAAGCGTAAAACAAAAATATTTGTGGGTTTTTACTAACTATTCACAAATTATTATATATAAAAGGCTGAAATTGTTCATGTTTACTTTACGAAAAACTCCGCTATGCATATGATTCAATTCTTTTTTGCACTTTTTTAAGGTTATGATACCAGGACAGAAACTATATTGGACATTTCTCAAATGAAGATACGTTATCGGTCTAAAAATGCATTAATTCTAAAATAAATACGGTGGACACCATGACCTGATAGAACAATTTTTTCCTAATAACACCACCGATATGGTTGCGTTAATTCTAAATTAATTATGGTGGGCGCCACGGCATGAATAAATTTCTCGTTACAATACTGTTTATATTGGTAAAGGAACTTAGAGAGTACAATGCGACAAGCCAGGTTTTTAATTCTAAATTAAATGTGGTGGGCCCCACGACATGGTGCATAAATTTTTTCTTAAAAATACCGTTCACATGCATATCATACAAAAAGGCTTGGAAATAGAATGCGAAAAACTAAATATGTCAATTCTAACTGAATTATGGTAAACGTGACGATGGTGGTAGATTAATTTTTCTTAACAACACTTTTAGTGAAGCAATAGGTGACAGATGAATATTTTATTCCATTTACCTTCCGATGGCCGAATACTTTCTTACTTGTTTTTGGCTTGTTTTGGTTTTTCAAGTCTTTCGGGTTGGTGATATTTATCTTTATCAAAGTGTATTTGATCCTGAAATGAATTAACATATTTTAAATAAAGCTAAAGGTTGCAAGACCTTTTGTTCTTTACGTTGTTGCTCTTTCATTATTATCTTATTTCATGTTTTTAGTTAGTTTGTTTTATTGTTCCAATCATATCCATTGCTAATTTTCTTTTTGCTTACAAATTACTATAATTACAGCCGCTGTCTCTCATACAATATTTTAATAGTGCAATTGCGTATGCTATTTGAAATAACCATTGTTAACATTTTAATAAGCTCTTCATGCTTTTTTCCCCTTCAAATTTTGTCTGCCTTCCTCTAACACGAAATGTTTATTTGCCCATATAGTGCCAAAACTGATTCTGAATCAAATTGCTTAATCACATACTGGCTTTGTGATTGATATTTCCACGCCAAATGTGCTAGTATTACTCGCCGACCTGCAGATTTTAATAAGTTTTTTTGGTATATAAAAAAAAGGTTTTCGGAAACTGGTTAAGAACCCACGGCTTTTTCAGGGAGATTTGAAAAAATAATCACAATGTTCAATGAGTGTCGCTAGTTGAAACACTCAGCATCTTTCTGAACTTGTTAGAACAACTTGTATCATAGCTCACGACATTCGGCTTTGCATTAAGCTTCTACATCTGGTCATATTGCTCGCCACCTTTTCTCACTGTCAACCATAGAATTTGTGGAAATAACATCGATAAATCCGGTAAAGCCGTCCAATCCGACAATAGCATCGAGCACTCCACCACTGCGTTCAGAAAATATTAACATCCCTTCGTAAACTGTACGGATAGTACTAATAAGACGAGAAGACCTATTCGTATCAGCAACTCTGTTGCGCCGAGAAAATCCTCGCGTAGTGGTCTCATATAAACTAAATCTCAAAAAGTGTAAACAAAAATGATAAGTTCTTCTCACCCAGTAACTATTCTGGTGCATCTGCTTATCACCAAGTTGTATAAGTCGCATGTTCAAGTCGCTCCTTCTATTTTTTCTCCAATTTTGTCCAATTCTCTATCCTCGATTCCTAATGCTCCTATTACGAATAATTTCTCCTCGACAACAGTACCCTCTCCGAAAGCAATATTCGTTTTAAGACTGGCGCCGGATACCTCGGGTGATGTCACAAAAAAATACCTTGACCAAGAAGTTCAATGTGGCAATTTAAATTACATAAATAAATTTACATTAAATAAACAACAAAAAGAAAGGTTGGACAGAAGGAAAATAGACAGAACAACAGAAAAAATGAAGAGCGAAAAGTTGGTGAAAAATTTGTTAAATAAGTAATAACGAGAAAAAAAAAAATTAAAAATAGGATAAATTTTTTATTAAAAATTTAGTATAGACAAGAAATAGAACATAAAATAGTGAAAACCTTAAACAATTGCTCGAAAAAATTAATGATAAAAAAAAACGGATCGAACTTTATACATGTGATTGAAAAGAAAGCAGAGACAATGAACGTTTGAGTGTGTGTGACATCCGAAAGGGTTAGCGACAACAAAAATGAAAAGACGGTCGCAAAAATATTCTTTGGTAGTGGAATTCTTGTTTTTCTGTACTGACACTGGGAAGTTTCTTATCTAATTGACAAAACTAAAAGCAACAAAGAATTGAGTAAAAAGAATATAAAATATTTAATTTGATATGTTGAAAATCAGCCTTTGTGGGTAACTTAATTGATTGAGCCAGAAAAAGAAAGTCTTCATATACAGATCAAGAAGTAATCTTATTTGATTACACTTTTTGACTTTCAAGTGATATTGTTCTGGCTAACATGAGTGACTAAACCAAAGGGAAAGTAGGTACATAAAACTCACGACCTCTCTTGTTGTTGCTTATTTTTTTTTGTTTGTATCAATTCGGAGACATATGATAATCGTTAGGAGAGTTACACGAACAATAGTGTTACTGCACAGACTATTGTTTTTGACTGAAAAATAAAACATAATTGGTCAAGGCAAAAGTTGTCTAAAAATTACATTAACAATTAAAGAGAAGGAAAACGTCATTCTAAAGTGTTCAAGTCGGATAGTGATAAAAGAAGAAGAATTCTTTCATGCATGGATCTCAATTCACTTTTACTTATCGCTTGAATATATCATTAAGCAGTTTCATTGTTGTCAGATGTATATAACCAACAAAATCAGTCCGAAAAATATAAAACATATTAGACCAGGGCCAATAAGTTGAATCAACAGGTTTTCATTCTATTCCTCCTTAGTGATAAATGAAAAAAGTGTATAATTTCATAAGTTTAGCTAAGATTAATAATACCTACCTTTGTATACATTACCTTTCATTAACTAAACAATTTATTATATCCTTTTTCTTGTAAAAAAAAAAAATATTATTACTATACAAATTTAATGGTATGTTCCTTTTAGTATCACATTAGTTATTTTGTTTTAAATAAAAAAATAAGAATATAACAACGTCTATTAACTAAATTTCCTTTTTGTGAGAGAAAAGTAGGGTAGAAGTCTTCGAAGCCAACTTCTGGGTCTCCCATAGACATCATGAGTCGGAAGAGGCCATTAGCTAGGACGGGCTGAAAGTAGGCCTATTCGATAAGATAGGTTTCGCCCGTCCGTGTATTCGTTTAAATGTAAGTACGTACTATTTTTTTGATATAAACGTCTGAGGAGTATCCGAGAAATAAAGTATACTAGCTAGCTCAGCAAAGGCACATACATTAGCTTATTCAGCCCCCGATTCGCACAAAACGCCACTGAAAGGTGTCCCCAAAAATATTAAAGTCCGTTTTCGATCTTTCGAACAGTTGGGCAGACATGTACTATTAACAGACAGCGCATGTTACACGCTTTGTGTGTTATACACACGAATGATCTCCCTTCGTGCTGACGATGTTTCTCCCTTTTCCTTGGCATCGCACCCGTATCTCTTTCAATGTGACTTAGATACTTTGGTTGCCTGCTGTTCATTAACCTTATTAAACTCCAAAAAACTTTCATTCTGAGTATTTCATCGATTGACAAAAATTGGAAAACGTAGTTTCGTTCATGGATTTAGGGGTTTTATTCGATCAAAGGCTGCATTTTAATCTGCACATTGAGCTCTTCATTAATAAAGCTACGTGAGTGAATAGTTTTATGAAGGCATGAATTTAGTAAGACCAATACTTTAATATGCCTCTGTTCTGTCGTCTCCCTCTAGTAGATGATACATAGATTCAAAAAAATCCGTTCAAAAGCAATTCTACCCTTTATCCTTAAGAATTTGGATTGGGATTGGGTTATCTCTCTGCCTCCTTATGAAAATAGATTGTTTCTGTTAGTTTTATCCTCACTTGAGAAACGTAGATTTTATCCTTGGTGTAATTTTTGTAATAGACACTGTAAGATATTAAAAAAAAAAAAAAAAAAAAAAAAAAAAAAAAAAAAAAAAAAAAAAAAAAAAAAAAAATGTTCGGAATGACTGAGGGGTGAGGGATAGGCAGAATGAATAAGGCACAATTGTAAAGTATTTCAAATTCAATGTAAGCATTTTAGTATAAATTAATGAATCATTTGTAACAAAAAAAAAAAAATAATATTGCCATGAATCTAGTTAAACTTTTTCTCACCCATCCCATCCGACGAGCCAGGCCGGTAACATGCGATAGGTTCTTGATAGATTAATGTAATAACAATTTTACTTCCTTGAAGAGTAAATTTACCAAATACGTTACATTTTCTTAGTTAAGTTAATAAACGATACTACTGATTCGACGACATTACTTATTTGCTTTTTTTTTTTTTTTATCTTACTTACGTACATATGAAACTAAACTAAAACAAATTAAAACAAATTAACATATTAATCTTTTACTAATTAATATTAAAAACTAGTATAAAGTATGTAGGCAGATAAGGTAGGGTAAACTTAACTTTTTACTTTTTTTATATAAGTTGTAATATTAGTAATATTATAATAAATAGCATAACATTTACTTCGATTGATCCATTGAAACAACCAAAGTAATCGCGAACTCACTTAATATTTAAGATACAAATGCAGGAGATAAGAAGGTAAAAGTATTGAAAAATTTTTTCTTCGTAGTAGTTGATTGAAAAATTATCTTTGCGAGAGCGGCAACAAATGATGTCAGAACAACTGCGATCTAATAGGTGTAATGGCTACGTAATATCCTCCCTGTGTGTGTGAATATCAAACTACTACTATTTTTAGAGTTACTCTTAAGTTCCACTGGAAGAGGATCGGCGGTTTTAGAGACGGATGCACGTGCTATCGCTTAGCTAGGTAGATCAGGCGATATGGGTACGTACCGAATGAACAGATCATAAGTCCTCATATAAAAAAAAAATAAAAAAATACCACTAGCACATTTTTATATCTTTTCTTACCCTTTAATACATTTCACTTCCAATAGAAATAAAAAAACAAAATCATGTTTATGTTTTCACATTAAATTAAGAAAGACGGATTAACGAAATTGTAATAAAAAAATATAGACATGTTTAGATTATAACTAAAGCATATTATTAGTTAAATCAACTATGTACTATGTATGTTATATACTTGAATGAATATAATGAATAACTTTGCGTGCTGATGGTGTGCTACTACTGATGATAAACATATTGCGTAGCCGATGACGTATCAATAACTGGAACTCCAAATTGCTGCTGTTTGTATATACATTTTTATAGGATTACGGCCTCTTACATATATTTAAACCAATTGTAATGCAAACTCTATTGTAATTGCAATGTCTATAACTGTTGATTTTATAGTTATATAATTGTTCTTTTTAGTATAGTAACAGCAGGCATAAAAGCTTTCTTTAATGTACATTATGTGTGTTTGCATTAATATAATATTTACACACGCACTCTTTTACTTTCACTACTGCTGTATAAATTGCGCCTGTATATATTATTATTATTATAAATTTAACCAGAGAATAAATTTTAAGACTAAAGTCTTAAAGCACTAGTACCTAGGGCTTTATTAAAGACTCTACCGCACTTAAGATTTTAACCCACGATCATTGAGCTGCTAATCGAGACTCTTGCCTACTCGGCCGCTCAGACGGATGCGCATGTATATATATTTGTAGCTTTCTTCTTTTTTTACGTAATTTTTAAATGTTGTTTTGTAAAATTTTCAATAATTTTTATATAATTAATGTTGTATATATGAATTTTGAAAATTTTTTAAATATACATGTTTATTTGTGTTAGTATTGAGACAAGGTTCACCGATTAACCAAAAAAAAGTTGGCATACTCGCATATACGTTTTTGGCGATTTCAGTTAAATTAATTTTTCTAAATTCTCCATAATGAAAAATATTTTTTTCCTTGGAATTTTCAACTCTTTCAATATAGCGTCAAGAACTTATTATTTCTTTGCAAATTTCGCACTCTTCGTATAGATATGTAATTTTTTATTTTTAATGTATCATCACATCTGTAAATATGTTAAATGTTAAATGAGTTATAATTTTTTATATATTTTTTCCATATAATTTAACACCGTTTTTATCATTAGAGAAATTTCTTTATTCATACCTCTTCATTTTAATTTTTTGTCGTCAAAATTCTTTTGTTAGTCAGAATACCAGGAAGAAAAAAACCCATGAACGAGTCAGCAAAGTCAGTTGTAGTTCTGTTTCTGTTCGCTTCTTCTCCTTAAGCCACAAAAAAAAAAATACTATCAACGTCGATCATTTCGTAACGAATGAGATACACATGTTAAAACGGCTGCAAATTTCCCTATTTCCTTTATGTTGCCTACTTACAGACTCGTTGAGTAAGAGTTGAGGTACAATAAAGGCCCAGGATTTAACAAAAAGGTCTGTGATGGTGACTTATTAAGAGAACGGAAAAGTTCGTAGTTTGAGTTTGTGCCTTACCAATATTTGCTTATCACTAGCAATGGTGGTCGGTGTGGCAACGTTTAAACTCTGTGTAGAACATTCGGAGCGCACAGGATCATCATCAGAGTCCACTGACAACGCCGAGGACGCCCGAGTTGACATGTTCGTCAAATAAGGTGCTAATTGACCCATTGACGCATCTGGAAGTCGTAAGTACTGCCCAGATTACCATCTCGGTGTGTTATATATTTACGGGAAGCACACAACTCATGTAACAAACTAAACTTCGCAGCTAAATTTGCCAAGCCCTTGCTCATTCCCTTGAAACCTGCACGCGTGCGTTTCAAGACTAGAAAGGCCGAAGTCTTATTTTCGGTAACTAGGGCATGACCAGTGAAAACCATTTAATTTGTTTTTAATTATATCAAAATTCCGGTAAGAAAACCGCATAAATCCCACACGCTAGAAATTGTTCTGTAGATGAGTTATGGTTAGCACAATTCTCTTTGCCTTTAAAATTGCAATTATGGTAGCAGCAGTGTATGATCACATAATTGCCCTATTCCTAATATTTATTTTTATATTTCGTAAGGTATAACAGTTATTGCAATTGTTTTGTTGTATTTTTGATAACACAATATAAAAGTACTGACATATTCAGTCTACGCGCGAGTATACAAGGATCCTTGAACTAAATGAAAACAATCACAAACTATATCACATGACTTACAAATTTTACTGGGGACATTGCAAAATCACGACTTTACGCGTCCAAAGTTTCCAGTTATTATTGTAGAGGTTGTATTATGTTAATTTTTTATAAAACGACAAACTACATTGCAATATAGCTTTTCTGATATTTTATCATTTGGTATTTATAAGCTTGTGCAACGTAGGCCTTTTAATCAGATATTTAAGTTTTCTTTCTTTGCTAATAGAAACAAATAAAACAAGAACTTGAACGAATAATGTGAAATTTAATACACAAATAAGAAACCTAAAATATGTACACATATTGCGCTAATTGTATTTATAATTTACAAATAATCAATAATATATGACGACGAAGTTCGTAGGCTGCTGGTGAAGCCGCAGGTACTGTTGTAACTGATTGTACTATTGTTTTCCGAATTTAATGAGGAGATGCTCATATTTCTGGCATACGTCTTTATGATTGTGGACCGCTGCATTTAAATAGCGCTGTTTGCTTTATAAATAGATCGATTTGTAATGGTGCGAAAGCAACATATTTTTCACAAGACTATTTAGCTGAGGAGGTGGCCACTCACAACATAACATAAACACGCATTGTTATACGAAAAAACGGCAAAGACCTAAACCACAAGGATTGCGCTGCACTACTAATTAACTTCTCTCTTAAATTTCTGTCTGTCATTGTTAGTTTTATCCGTTCGAGAGTTTTCAGTCAGTTTCTAATTAACTACTAAGTAGTAAACTCTAAGTGACTCGTAAATGTTTTCCGGCATATTGTCTTCGGTATAAAGTGAAAATTATTTTGTCTTTATAATATCAGAAAAATGCAATTAATTGAAGTGCGTTACAATTTTATCCTTCATGAAGAATTCCCGTACCTGTTTCGTATGTTTGGTCTTTTATGTTAACGATAATAAAGTGTGCATATATGTTTCATGCAAAACAAAAAAAACTCGTCTAAAAATTGTCATTTGGTTCGCTTCCATATATTACAAAATTCCAAATGGGATAATATTATAAGTTATTTAGTAAAGTTAACATTATAAGTTAATTAGTAAAGTTAAAAAAGCGCAAAAAAATACAAAACGAGAAAGAGATTACACTTCGGACATTGAAAATGAATAAACATGCAAGAAGAAAATTGATAGAATTGTTTGACAGTTTCATTGGCATTGGTTAAATTTTGGTAATCAGTTGCATATCATATGATTTAAAAAAATTAATAAATTCTCAACATGCACAAACAAACGCATACAAATATGACTAAAGTAAAAATCAGCTTATAACGAAAATGATAAAGAATCAGAAAGATGAAAAATGATAAAGGGGAAGAAAGTTATCAATGTCATCGTAGTGCATACATCTATTCGTTAAATTACGAACCAAAAATTCATAAAGTAGTTCAACATTTTACAAATGAAATAATTGCTTCAAGAATAATACGAATAATCAATTATTCATGTCCCCAATTATGCTGAATGACATTCCCAATTGTGCTGACGTGCTACCCACTAGAATATAATAAATCGGCATATATCGATGATATGATTTTACTTTATCATTAGTTTTACTTATATCTATAATTTTGTATATAAGCCAATCAACTGTTGATAAAGGAATAGACAAAAACTTACATTAAACTGAGTAATTTGGCTTTCTTTTTTCTACAATACTTTTTTTGTCTTTTTCGAAATGTTTGCAATTCACGCCGCAGCTGTTAGGACCATGCCTTGGAGTAGGAAGGAATGTAAACTAAAAGGTGCAATATATTTTTATGTATTACTACATCATCAACATCACATGCAGATAATATTCTTCACATCCAACAACAAATCAGCTATTGATGCATAAACGATGATCGGCAACAGCAGAATAAGGATAAGAAACACAACAAATACTCAACCAATTAAATCAAATAAGCCTGCTTTATATTCTTATCCATTGTCATTGCATGTAGAATTTACAATTCCTTCCTTTTGTGTAAACAAGCTTCATATAAGTAACAAACAACTAATATATAAAAACGATGTTTGTCAGATCTTCCCTCATTATTATTATTATCTCATGTCCTTCATTGTCCGCGTTGATCGAACTAGACCGAAGTTTGACAAGCCTCTACCTTTAAACGTGACGGAGCTTATCACGATCGTCGTGTCGTTAATGTATTTATAAATTTTGTACGAGTCAATTTTAGCCAAGTTTTAGCCATCCACTTATAGGTTCTAAACCATGCATTGTGAATTGATTCCCTGAAAAGTTAGTTCTAGTGTGCGTACCAGTCCTGCGTTGTTCAATGTGTATACATACAAAAAGGTTGCTGTTTTTGTAGAAAGCAACTGTTTACACTTGGAAATTTTCAAAAGTAATTTTTTAACTATTTATCTTTGTCTTTAGCGTCTAGTTTCTTATGTATTGACCTTACTATACAAAAATGTACTACTTAGCAATGAAAAGCACACATAATTCGAAGTTTGACTTATTTTTCATTTTATAATTAGTCTAGCAGTATTGGTAATAAAAACACATCACCAAACAAAATGAAGATCGAAATCAGAATTAAAATAATAAAGACGTGATAACTACAGTTAGTATACTATGTACAATGTCATTAATAATAGTTAAAAGAATAAGCTCTAAGTTCAACTCCATCTTCTTTTTCTTTTCGCTTTTAAGTCATTGCGCATGTGGGTATGTAGCCAGTTAGTTGATCGTATACATAATTCTGCGTTTAAAAACAAATGAACAAATTGTATCAAAACTTCTTCACATAACATTACCATTCAATCTACTGATATAGCCTTACACCGTTTTTAACCACATTTGTCAAATAAGAAGGCTTGGAGATTAGAATGTAACAACCTAAGTGTATTGGTTCTACATTAAATATGGTGGATGTGGTGAATTAATTTTTTCCTAGCAGTCCCATCGGTCAAATAAGAGCACCTGGGGAGCAGAATGAGATTTGTAATAGACTAAAATAAATAAATATAAGCAAACGCTATAAAATAAATTGTATATAAAAACTTTATTAAGCACGTCAAATCTTGAGGCGTTTAGAAAAATACCATTTCTTACACATTAAAATCTTAGGCGCCTCCAGCTTTTCTGTGTTTGGGATAAAACTTATCTTACATTTTTTAGCTATATGAAATGAAGGCTTATTTCAAATATTTTATATATAGCTTATTTTACCCATTATTCTTAAACTTAAGACAATGCGGTCGTTCACACAACATTTACGATATTAACGAATAGATAGACATTGGTATTTTCATTTGTACTCCATTATGAACACTAGTATGTATGTACATAACTATCTCAATATAATCTAAAACCAAACTACAAGCTGAAGATTAGAATGATAATTACGCGGTGTCTTGTACGTTATCAATTCTAGATCCCCCCCGAATTGTTTATCTGCTAAATGCCTACTCGATTTTACTCAAATAAGTTTTGAATAAGCACTCTGCACGACTTTAAATTTCCATAGATTCGTTGCTTAATATAGTTGACGCAGGCATATTTTAGCTTTCAGCATGCGTGGCCCATGCCGCTACGGACAGATTGAAAGATACCTGCGCAGGTTTTGCTCTCCGAACAAAATTAAACGTCTTCATCTGCACTACGCTTCACGCATTTGCATTATGTAAATATGTAAAAAAATAATGAAAGGTTAATAAATAATGAAAGGTAAAAGAATAATGGAAGGAAAAAAATAATGAAAGGTAAAAAAATAATGAAAGGTTAATATGTTTGCGGTTTACGATCGTTTTCGTAAAGAATGGTTATATATGTAAATAACATATAGCGTAAAAGAATTCGATTATTCTAAACAATATATATCAGTTATTACCCTATCGCAACATAGTAAATGAATAATGGTGGTAACTAGTCCCCAGACAAATACAACGTTCCTACTTGTTTCTTCATCTAGCTATGTAATAAATTTTACATTTCTTCTAACCTCGCTAATATTATCGTGATTATTGCTAGTCATTCTTTTGCCATATCTTTTCGATTACGCTTGACAAAGACAAAAGAAAGAAAGATAAAATGACAATTTAATTAGCGGTTTTCAATTATACTACGTAATTCGGCCATTGGCGACAATGGTAAAATCAGACTGACAAAGCCCCTTACCTGCGGATCCTACATAAGATTTTAATCCTATTTTCAGCGTCTGGGTGTATTGTGTCACGTAGAAATTAGCGTTGAGTTCTTATATTTTCGCCCAAGCTACACCATGGTCGTTGTGATAAAAGAAATTACATAGAAGAAGAACATAGAGTTATATTAGTGCCATTGTATTCAAAGTAAGTCGGTTAATTAGTCACAATTTCTGCCTGTCCTTATACCATCGTCCATTTCATCAGTCTACTCTTATAGCTGTGCTTCCGTTAAGTCATTATCAATCGCCTCACTGTGTCCCTACCACATACACCTCATTCTACCTGACCGAAACCGCAGTTTTATTTTAATAATAGATGTTATAAATAATCAAAGGAGAAGAAAGAAAAAGAAAGATAACAGAAAATATATCCGAAAGGGAGATTTATCTTACATTCGGTTTTCCTCCCGTAATATCGGTTTCGCTGAAAGAATTATTAGTACTTATCTTCTTAGCACAAGTTAAAGCAATTAATTTTCTCTTCTTCTCTTTCTCACTTGCAAACGTTTTAATACATTTACTCTGCCTCTGCTTAGTCATGTAGAAATTCTAACATTACACACTACTATCCATAAAATCGTATGATTTCGAATTATCCCCGTTTCTACCGCAGTCAAAAAGTAAACCTTTGAAGAAGAGAGATTGTGTTTACATGCGATTTTTTCAGTTTTTTCTTTCTTAAATAGTTCCGTAGCTCTTCTCTGTTTGTGAAATTCACGTCTCATCAGCTACTCTTCTTTTTTCGGTTTTACGCTATAAAACAAACCTTATTATTCATTATTACTTGATTTTTAATTTATTTCATCCTCGCCAAATTGTGTTCTTTGTTGCCAAGTAACCGATTTTTCTTTAATTAAATTTTAATTTCACGTTAAGCACCGAATTTTAGTTTTATGTATGCAGTTTGCTCTAATTATTTGTCTGTGCAGCTTCTGCTAACGCCGACCGATCATCAGCATAACTTTAATTTTTTTCTTCTTCTTGTACATTGCCTTCTTCCTGCTACGGAATTACACACATAAAATTCCCAAAAATATAGTAAGCAAATTTTCTAGCATAAATATTTGTGGGATACATATATGACGGCACTTGTTCTCCGTAAGCAACTATCTAAACAGAAAAAACTAATTAGCAAGATGTCCCATCACTTTACTCTACAAGTAAGATCAGATCAACTTTTGGTGTTTCTGTTATCAATAATTGTAGTAGCGCTGTTAATTAGCAGCGACTTAATTGCTAATACCGTCTCATTATGTTTACGGGCAAGGCTCTGTTAAACTATTACTACTTTTTAAGTGCGCTATGGTACACATAGAAGTATGCATGTACGAAAAAAACTAAAAAGCGATTTCGTTTTTCAGTTGGTTGTTTAGAGTTGCATTTATAAGAGATAATAGATGTAAATTGAAAATAAAATAAATTTCAAGTAGAATTGCTTAATCGAAAACAGTTGAACCAAAACAGAAAATTCAAAAAAGGAAAAATTAACAAGGAAAAACAAACTTTATTGAGCACAAAATTTCATAACAAACAACAAGGAAAAATATATATAAAAGTATAAATTAAGAGCATGGATTTAAATCTGAAAGATTCGCAGTAAATATCTCGTGTCTGGTCTACGCCGACGTGAACGTGACGTAAATTTGTACGATTGCAAAATAGAATTAAACGAAATTAGCAACGAAGCCAGCTGAGAGAAACACTTATATCTAACGATCGCAGAATTATAATTAAAGACATGGATTTCCTAATTGAAATAAATATATGCATATATTAAGTGTGTAAATAATATACATCTAAACACAATAAGAGAATATTTGTCCATGAATGGTTGGCGTTTTTGTTGTTTATATATAAGAGACCCAGCCATTGTGATAGCCACAAGTAAATATAAATTCTTTCTTCTTTTTGCATTTTATTTACATATAAATAATAGCAACGAAAATGACACAAAAGTATTAAGTGATTGGGACAAAAACGTTCATTAACTATCAGTTTGGTCGCGAACGAAAGTTAACTTTCACATACCGCAACGTCAATACACGTATCACAACGGAATAAAAAGAAATTTTTTAAAAGGAAGAATGCACTGTTCATGTATATACAATAGTTGAATTAGTGCAGGCATCTTTATTTTTAGTTGCGGCTTATATACAATCATTGTAACTAAAAAAGTAATAATAAGAAAAAAATGAAGTAATTGGAAAGTGCCAATGTTACTTATTTCTTTTTTTTGGGTTGTTGAGTAAAGTTGGACTAAGCCAATAAATTTGTGGCTTATATGTCCAAAGTGCAATACTTTATTGTGTTACTTATTTCAGTGCATAAATAATTGAAAAGAGCAAACGTGGAAGAAAAAAATGAAAATCACCATAATTAGCTATTTGTTATGTTCCAATTGAAAAATTTGCTTTTTTATTGTTAACTAAATAATGTGACTTGCGAATTATGCACGTTCGGAAAATAGTGTTTCCATTTTTCTCATGTACGTTTAGCGATCTCCTTATATAAGTACAGTAGCACCTAAAGCGATTTCGAAAGCGTCAGTAATGAGTATGAATGGTTTATTAAGCTCTGCGTATTAGAGTATTGGAAGTTCTCTTCATTTTTGGCGAAGTGAGAGTTTTTTGAAAAGTTCTAAGTTTTGTAATTTTATTAATAGGGCTTACATTGTAATTTTCAAGCGACTGGGTTTCAATTTTTAAGTTTTTAAAGAAAATTGGGTAGCTTTTTGCATTGAGCGATTTAATGCATTTATTCCTTTTTGCTTTTGGTGTTCTCTATGATTTCCTTGAAATTCAGATATCAATTTTATGGCAACATCTGTATTGAAGTGTGCCATTCTATCTAGATTTGTTAGTTCTTCAATGAGTGTGTAGTGTTTGGTGCATTTTTTGGCAGTATTCCACAATATCTGCATCTTTAGTGGCCGGATCTTTTATAGGATCAGAATATTTAGTTTCCAAGGAGCTCAAGTAAATTAATATTTCCTGATGGGTGGATTGTATGTATATTTTCGACACTTTCTTTTTGAAGTCCGCACAAATTGCGTTTGTGTCTGCTAATAGTTCCAGCATTTAAGTACTTATAAAGGTGAAGAGTACGTATATGAAAATTGTATAGTTTATGCATTTGTTATCGCATTAAGTGAAATTGCGCGAGCAATTAAGGTAGGATGTATAATAGCTCTTAATTTTATATAATAAACTTGGCAGCCCTGCAAAAGCTTTTCTTTATAAAATTAAAAAATCACAAAACATTCTTACTAAAGTTACTTGCTGGCTCAACTTTTTTATTCATTTCCCTGCTGCATCATCTGCTTTGTTCAAGTGAAATTATAACGGATCGGATTTCAATACTGAGACGACTTAGATTTCTGACTGAAGGAAGTGCTTCCGTTTTCCCTTCTATTAATAAGTCAAGGGCTCCTTTTTAAGTGTCACTAAGAGTGTTCAACTTCAGTTGGGATAGCAGAAAGAGCAATAGCAAGAATAATTGTACATAACAAATATTACTAGCAGATTTTCTTCTTTGATGTGAAGGAGTTAGTTTAGATACAATTTTTTTTTTCTTAATATTTATCTTAGATGGATTTGTTTTTTGAAATTGTCAGGAGACCGGAGTTGATCAGTTTTCACAGTGTTGGATTTATGTCGGTATAGCTCACCCTAAATATGCTGGCTTTAGTCTTATTGAAAAGGCCCACGTTACTAATAGGAACAAAGGTGTCTGTTGGCCTTATCGTAGTACCATTTCTCATTAGTCCTGCGGCAATCAGACAAGTGTAAGCATACTTTTTTTTGGTGTTATTCTTCAACCAGTTTGTTAGTAATTTATTCCCAACAATATAAATTTTTTTTGTAGCCCTGTAATAAAATGGCGGACTTTGTACCTTCTGAGAGCCATGTTCGTAATAGTGTACATTTCCATTTTAACGCCACGGAAATAACAATCAAAATTTGCGACATATATGGAGATGTGTTGAAGGTCAACAAGTGTCAACGATGGTTCAGAAGATTTGCTGCAAGTAATTATGATCTGTCAGATAAGCATCGAACTGGACGCCCAGGTCAATTCGATAACGACGCCTTAAAATCTCTAGTGGAGTCCGATCCAAGGTTATCTATAGAGGAACTATCAAGAAGGCTTGGGTCTATCTGGTCCACAGTACACATTTAAAAGAAATTGGCAAAGTACGTAGAGAAGGTAAATGGATTCCACACCTGTTGTCTGAGGCCAATAAAAATCTTCGGCGAACAATTTGTAATTCCATGCTCACCAGACTAAGCAGAGATCCTTTTTGTCTAGGATTGCAACTGGAGATGAAATATGGATTCTTTATGATAACATAAAGCGATCGAAACAATGGTTGTCTGCAAACGGGAGATCTCTTCCAACCCCTAAACCAACCCTATCCCTGAGGAAGGTGTTATTGTGTATTTGGTGGGATTGTTCCGGTATAGTGCATTACGAATTATTGAAAGCTGGGGAGACAGTTACTGCTGACCTGTATTGTCAACAATTACAACGGTTACAGTCCGCACTCGTAGAAAAAAGACCAACTTTAGTGAACAGAAATGGTGTGATACTCCAACAAGATAATGGCCGTCCTCATGCAGCGAAGATTACTCAAGAGAAAATTAAGCAGTTAGGCTAGGAATTTCTACCGCACCCTCCATACTCTCCAGACCTAGCACCGTCGGACTACCATCTGTTCAGGTCACTGGAGCATTCGTTACGAAAGAAAATTTTAATTTCTTTCCCGATGTCCAAACGCACCTTGAGTTATATTTTAAGTCACGCCCACCCCACTTTTTCAAGAAGGGGGTTGAACTTTTGCAGGAACTATGGCAAAAAGTCATCGCAAACGACGGTGATTACATAAAGGATTAAAAAATAAAAATGTCATTTCAAAAAAACATGTTGTCTATGAATGCAAAATAATTGATTACTTATGGATCCCCCTAATAATTGCCGAAAAATTGATGTTGATTTCCACAAGCTATTTATGCAGACCCGAAATGGTGTCAGTGAGCTGAAAAAAGCTGAAAAAGCTGAAAAAGTTAAACAAGTAAACAGGAATCTTTCAATAGCTGTAAGCTGTTTGAACGGGCTGAATTGGTGTCGAAAGGAAACCTAGAGATTAGTGGGTGTTGCATTGAACAGTTACAGTCATTGCAAGAGTATTTCATTTCTCCAGTACTTTCCCATATATTAATGGGTAAGTGTAGCTCATCCATTACGTCGATTTTTGCGGTTGGGTATGGCTAGTTTAGTTACTGTTCATCTTCCATTGGTCCATTGCAGCCGACCTGCGTCTAGCGAGTCAGCTTAGGTTTCTCCTACTAGGGAGTCTGACCAGGCACAGGACGATGTCATTTCTGTGTCTAAAACTCTATTCACTTCACTATTATGTATTAAGTTACATCCGGAAGAAAATAGTATCAGACGTTGAGACGAAGAAAGTAACAACTTTTAAGTTTGACGCTTATCAGCGTTGAGAAATATCGATTTTAGCGCCGCCTTCACTTTTTGATCGTTTGTTGAATTTGTGTTTCTGGTCTGAGAGCCCTTTAGTTAAAGCATCTTTGCCTCGGAAAAGGAAAACTCCGCCTGTAAGACTGCTGCCTTTTGTGGAGCGTTCAAAAAACTAGAGTGACAAACTGACTGCCCTTTACCACAACTTACGTGGTGTCAGCACGAAACTAGCTAATGGTTTCGCAACTGACGTGCGTGAGACCGTACGGCTTTGATTGTTTTTAATGCTTAAACTGTTCTTATTGCTTTATACGCGTTTAAAGGCTAAAAATTTGTATAAATATAAAAGTGTTAAGGTTGTAAAAGTTAATGAATTACGTTAATTTTATTGAAGTTTCCTCGTGATTTTAATTTTTGTTCTTGCGATCAGCGCTTGTACTCTCGAAAATAAGTTTTTTTCGTGTTTTTGTTTTTGGTGATAACAGCTTTTCTCTTGGCTTGCTGTTTGTTTACCGATGCTTCAGTATTGTCAAATTTATCTCTAATTTGAGAGATCATTTTTGTGATCTTGTTTTCTTTCTTTTTTTTGCTCTTGCAGTTTGTCCTTGCTTTCTCTTGTTCTTTTGCTCTCTTGTTATAATGTCAACGTAACGGAGAAGTTTTCTTAAATTTGTAGGTAAATTCAGTGTTGTGGATCCTTTCGAATATGTCCAAAATCGGAACGAATCGAATAGATTCGTTTCTTGATGGCTCTGCGAGCGCTTTGGTCATGGAAAGTGTGCCGATATTCTCGGCTGTGCTGCTGACGCAGTCGCTGACCCTTCTAAAGGCTTAAGATGGTCATGTCCTGACTGTAGGAAGCGTGCCATAGATTTCTACAAATTGTTCACGGAGACGAGAAATAGTTTCTCTGAATTGAGCGAAAATCTCGGCTCCTCGTAGGAGAAGAGTGAAATAATTAAGACAAGGTTTGATGAGCGTCGTTTTATTGAGCACTCATCTTCTTCCCACGCTAGTAAAATCACTACTCGCAGTGTAGCGTGTAATACGTCACTAATTCTTCCTAAGTCCGATTCGTTGGGGCAAGTTAGTGCCTTCATAATGTCCCCAAAGAATGTTTGCGTTCCAGATATGGTTGAGTCGGTCTGCAACAAAAAAGCTACAAATAAGCCGGGAAGTCCTTCTGGTTTAAGGTATGCTGAAGTTGATCGCCCCCGTAATACCAAAGCAATAGTCTTGTCGCCTTCAAAAAACTAAATGTTTCTTCAGGCGCATTACCTCTCACTTATCAAAATGTTAGTGGCCTAAATTCAAAAATTCGTTCAGCTTTCTTAAATTATGTAAGCACAGAGTTTTTCCGTTTGGCCTTCAGTGAAACTTGGCTAAACCCCGATTCGTCGGAACTTTTCCACCATTCTTTCCAAGTCTTTAGAAATGATCGATTGAATCGCATTAGGGGTGGTAATAGCCATATCTGCGTCAGTTCCGTCCAATTCAATAGAATTGCCCACTTCTTCTGACGTTGAATTTATGGCCATTCGAACGAAAATGCGTAATGGACAGCTATTCATAACCTCCTATATTCCCCCAAATTCTGATATCTCCATATATAAGAAACATGCTGCCCTCATTTGTGAAGCGGCCAAACAGTCTAGACCCGCAGATTTGGTCGTTGCGTTGGGAGACTTCAACTTGCCTCAAGTCACTTGGTGTAACAGTGATAATTCTGGCTGTTTGATCCCTACTTCAACATCTGACAGGGCTTTTGTGTTCTTTAATGAATTATTTGATCAAAATTTATTTCAATATAAACGTAGCCCTAATTGTAATGGTAGACTGCTTGATCTCTGCTTTGCCAATTTTCCTGAGATTAGTGTAAATCGTTGTCCACCTTTTAGTTGCAGTGTGCATTTCCTTTCATCATAAGTATGATGGTTCGTTGAACTGTTTTAATGTTCCAACCATAACCTCTTCAAGCAAATATTATGATTTTCATAAAATCAATATTGTATTGCTAAAATACCATCTTTCACATATGAGGCTTGATTTCTCAACGGGAAGTATTGAAAGCTTATTGGCATCGTTCTACAATACATTAAATCTAGCTATTGCTGCATCTGTTCCGATCACGCAGTGCCGTCCTCGAAACAGGGGTCCCTCGTGGTTTAATAAGACAATTAAATATCACAAGAAATTAAAAAACACGCTATTCAAAAAATATTCGAAAAGTGGCTCTGCTGGGGGTTGTCGCTTACTCGGTGGCAAGACATGGATTTAACTCCCTCAACCGCCAATATTGTTGCAGATACCTTCAGTTCATTAAATCCTGTCTGTTTACTAATCCTAAATACTTTTTTAAATTTAAAGAAAAATTTCTACACGTCCCTCGCATGTTTCTGTTAATGGCTCTGATTCCTCGGATGATTGTGAAATCTCAAATCCGTTTGCCGAGTATTTCCGACGAAACTTTTGGGCTGCTAACTTCGATTTATGAGCAGACTATCCATATCCGATAACTAATTTGGTTTCAATTCCTAATTTGGTTATTTCGCAAGTTGACGTTTTTAAATGGTTGAGTTCTCTAAAATATAGCTGTGCGCCTGGACCTGATGGAATTCCATCATGTGTACTTAAACCTTGCGCTGTCGAATTATGTGGTTATCTCAAAAATTTTTAACCAGTCCTTGAATTTAGGAGTTTTCCATTCGTGTTGGAAGAGTAGTTTCCCTATTCCTCTTCACAAAAGTGGAAGTAGACAACTTGTTGAGAACTGCAGAGGCATAGCCAAGTTGAGTGTCTTGCCTAATTTGTTAGAGTTTACTTGTCATGTTTTTAAGGCTTTTTCTAGTGACTCTCGCAGAGATGTTATATACAATGATTTAAGCAAGGCGTTTGATATGGTTAACCATAACTTACTTATCTTTAAGCTCCAGGCCTCTGGCTTCCCTTTCTAGTTAGTGAAATGGATAAGCTCTTATCTGCACAATAGATCCTTCCGGGTTTTGTTTAACTTCATCACCTCGGATGAATTCCCTGTTATGTGTGGCATACCTCAAAGAAGCCACTTAGGTCCCATTTTAGGTAGTTCATACATTAACGATCTTCCGTCGGCGATTAATTCTAGCCAGATCTTAATGTATGCTGATGATGTGAAACTGTTTTTTTTCTTTTCCGTAGGTCGCAATCACATCAGCTTCAAATTGACTTGAATTATTTGGTTGCATGGTGTTCTTTGAATCTTCTCGAACTAAATCTAATTAAATGTAAGAAACTTTTCTCTCAAGAAGGAAGTCATTCATTACCCACTATTTCATAGATTCGCACAAGTTGGAGGACGTCGAGTCGTTTACAGATTTAGGCGTTCTCTTTGACCATAGGTTACGTTTTAACTTGCATGTCTCGTTAAGCAAAGCTAGGTCCACGCTTGGTTTTATTAAGAGGTGGTCCAAATAGCTTGATGGTCCTTATATTACAGAAAGGTTGTACATGTGTTTAGCTAAACTTATACTCGAGTATGCGTCTGTTGTGTGGTTTCCTTCATATAGGTGCTATGTAGATTCAATTGGGTCTGTTCAAATGCAATTATTGCTGTTTGCGCTTAGGAATTTGGGTTGGGGTCGGATTACCTCTCTTCCTCCCTATGAAAATAGGTTACTTCGGTTGTCCTTACTGTCTCTTGAGAAACGTAGACTTGTTCTTGGCGTTTGCTTCGTAATTAAAGCAATAAATGATGCTATTGACTCGCCTTCATTACTTGGTGAAATAAGTTTTAATGTTTCTAACCGCTTCTTTAGGCACTTTACCTTGGTTAGGGTTAGTCAATGTAAATATAATTATGAGCTGTTTAACCCGCTCAGAGTTGTTTGCAAGAACCTGAATGGCATCTTTCACCTATTCTCATTATCGGACTCTTTAAAGTCCATTAAAGCAACATTGTTTAATACAGGCGATTTGCCCATGTCGTACCTACTAGGTTTTACCAATAAATAGACATTATGATTTGAAAATTAATTGATGTTAACTATTATCGGTTGCCAAGTTTGTGCACGTTTGCGATGGCTTAGCGGTTCATTTGCAATTTGGTCCTGTACCGGTTCTAAGTGTGGCTCTATGCTGGTTGTGTACATGCTTTTTTTTTCTTTTTTTCTTTTTTTCTTTTTTTCCTTCTTATTTGTTTTATTGTACTTACACTAAGTTTTAATATTAATTAATATATGTTTTGCTTTATGAGTCAATTGAACTCGACTGTTATTCGTTAGTTGAGTTTCATGTACAAGTAGAATTAAAATAAATAAATAAATAATTTTATTGACTACGATTATGACATTGTGGTTCATGCTGAAAATTGGCTTAAGCCGAGTGTTAATGATGAGGACATTTTTTTCAGGATTTTCAGATCTTCAGAAGGGATATGGTGTACAAGCAAGTGGTAAGGTGCTAATTGGTTTAAAAGGGATGCTACCAGCTGTTCTTGGTCCGTTTTCCGAACCGGTTGGTGTGGAATTTGTCTGCGTTAAGATTAAAGCCAATAATATTTCCCCCTTGTAACGTATCGTACCTTCGACCCTTGTCTGATATATATATTTATGCAAAAAATGTACGTTTGATTAAGATGGCGTCACCGCGTCTTAAAGCTTGCAATTTTATTTTAGTGTCGTGAGACTTCAACGTACCGCATGTTACATGAGGATATTAGCTGTTTTACGTCTAATTCTTTTCCTTCTTTATTTGAGGAATTTCTTGACGAAATCTGTGATTTATGTCTGTTCCAGCTTAATTAAATTTCAAAAACAAATAAAAAGTTACCAGACTTGGTCTTGTCTAACAACACAACAATACAATAATTATTGTGTCGAGCCATCAAATTCTTTTAATATGTGTAACGCGAACGATTTAGGGTAGGGTATCTGTCGGTCTGTTTTTTTCTTTTTTTCAAAAATGTCTCAATAACGGCATGTCGTTATGAGACATCGCATGATTTTGCGGTTCTTTGCAAAATAGCGGCTAGACGTTTGTTATGCGTAAGCAAAGAAAAAGATAATAAAATCATGCGAAAGAAAACTTCTTGGTGGTAGTTTCTTTTCCTCTTTTTTTTGTTTTGTTTTCGCGCGCCCTGTTGGCCGCTCACTGCAAAGGTTTTTAAGAGAGAAGCATGAAGGTCAGATGAAGGCGAGTGGAAAGGAAAGAGCAAGAGTTTGGCTTGTGAAACTAAGGTTATATGGAAAGGAGAACAAATATGAGGATTGTTCTGCGAAAGGTCTTTGAGGAAAGTCATGTGACAGTGCAACAAGTTTTGATTGAAACAAAAGTAATTAATTAAAAAAAAAGAAAGGGAATTTTCAATGATTTAAAGAAAAATTGTTGATTAACTTTTTTAATAAATTAGTTGATACTCAAAATCTATATGCTGGTTAGCCTCACTTGCGATTAATGTCCAAAAATAAACAAAAAATTGTAATTTATTTTTAATCTGTTTTTGAAAAATTCAAGAATTCTACAATTAAAACAAAAAAAAAAAACAAAAATTTGAAAAAGTTTATGGAGAAAAATGAGCTCGAAAGTGTGTTTCGTGGTCAGTTTGGATTTTTTGTTGAGGTTATTAACAAATAAATGTGAAAAATGAAATGTTAAAACATTGCTTCCTTTGTTTTTGAAATTTATTGCTTACAAAAAAAATTATGTTGAATAAGCAAAAATCAAAAGGATAGAAAATTTATAAATAATATAAAGAAACATAATATGTCTAGAAATACTGAACAAATCTATTTGAGAATTAAATCGATACGGAAAGAAAGGGCGAGAAACAGAAAATTAAGTTTGTACATTTTTTTTATGTGTACAAGAAATTGGTGCTCAAGCAACTTTTTGCAGAAAATTTTAATTAACATAAGTACAAAAAAGGATCCATTTACATAAATATACAAAGAAAATAAAAGTGGAATAGTGTGCTTGTGTAATAATTTTGCGTATATATAATACTTTTATGATAAGATAAATTATACCTAATATACAAGATTGAACAGCTTCTATAACTTTTATGATTGTTCATAATGCAACAGTGCCTTCTCCGAAATCCATCATTGCTCCATGCAGTAACTGCAACAGCCCCTGGAGACTAACGAACGACGAACAAGACAGACAACTTAATATAAGTGAAAATATAATATAACGGAGTCTCATTTAAACTCTACAATGTATATTCTTCTTCTACAATTCTGCCCGTCGGGTAGACTTCATAAGAATCGCCGTAGAATTCGAATAAGGAAGGATCCTCTTCCTTATTCTCTAGTTGCTCCCATAGTCGGCGCTGCAGCTTGATTTTTGGTAAATTTATTAAGGTAACAGGAGAGACTAGAGAGGATGACTGTAAGCCACTTACTGGGCTTGGCGTATAGGGTCTTGTTGCACAAAAATTCATAGTTATTGCCACGACTTAGAACACAACATTCGGAAAAATAAAAAGCGATTCAAATTGCGCCAACTGAGGTTAAAGGGGGGCTTTTAATATTTTAAGTATTTGCTTATTCATATTGCAATTATACTGTAATTATTTTGGGTACAATAAATTTAAATTAAAAATATTATGGACTGAAGTCCATAAGCAAATTGAAAACAGAGATAAATTATTCATATAAATAGCCATTATCAGCAAACTGATCAAAGCGATACTAGTCCCTATTATAAAGCCTACATAGCGTGCTAAACGCACTAAACAATGGATAAATCGTGTACCAATGAGAATGTCTCAAAGGAATATATTGACATAAAGACCGACACGGAACATTGATGTCGACAATGTTTAACGGATAAGAAGAGAAAACACAACCCCGAATCAATGTAATCGTAAAAACCACCCCAATAGTTTCCCACCTCCTGACCAGTGACGGTAAATGTATCAGGTTAAGTTTGTTTGCATATGGCGGAAGAATTCTATCGGAATCCCATGGCAGACCACGGATAGCAAGGAGAGAAAAATTTCTCTGAACAGACTCAACTTGATCAATATGACATTGATAATAAGGTATACACACAATGACAGCATATTGCAAAATCGGACGAACAAGCGCAATGTATAGACGTTTAAAAATGTACGGGTCTTTAAATTCGCATATCTTCATAAAGCCCAAAATCGACTTAGCCTTGTTAAGGGAAAACTCAATGTGAAGGCCAAACTTGAACGAAGAAAAGTCGTTGGTGTATAAAATAAATAATATAGGGCCCAAGTGACACCCCTGAGGAAAACCCGATCAAACCAAGACTTCTCGCGAGAGAGTGGAGTAAAATAACACTTCTTGAGCACGACCAGCATGGCAATAAATTCTCATGAAAGCCCTGCCGACGAAGCTTAAAGATCAAAAGTTCATGACTCACTCTACCAAATGCGTTTGAGAAATCCGTATATATCACATCCTTCTACTTGCCAAGACCAAAGGCCTGAGAAATGTAATATGTAAGCTCCAACAAGTTAGTGGATGTTGGTCTGCCTTTAACGAAACGTTGTTGACATGGTGATAACGCTGACGTTGAAGACGGTAACAATAGGAGATTGAATTTCGTATTGATCCTGTAATTACTAATTTTGTCTCTAGAACCACTTTTATGCAAGCGAATAATAAAACTAGATTTCCATGGTAAGGGGAAGTAACCAACCTTATTGCAGTTGTTAAAAATATGCATCAGGGGAATATCAAGCATATCCTGAGAATTTCTGACAATACTTGGTGCAATACCATCCGGATCCGGAACACAACTGGGCTTGAGAGTAGACAATCCAACAATGTCGAATGACTTACTATGGTAAGGATACGCGTCCACCGGCATAGCAATAATAGGATAAGACTTTTGAAAGAATTCTCCAAATAGCTTAGCTATTTCAAGATCCTGTGACGCTTCTGAACTCCCATAACGCTTGACCAGCGGATAACCCATGATCTTCCGCTTCAAGTCAACAAGCTTGTAAAAATTTTAGAAACAGAAAGAATTTTATTTTTCATCTTATTTCTGAAGTTAATTTAATTTATTTTTTAGAGAGCCTGACCTAGAAGATACAATATTTTAAAGCTTGTTTTTAATTTATTTGCTAAAAGTACTTATGTAAAAGGGAAAGCAAAGATGTTAATAAAATTACCACTGAAGTGAATCAAAAGAAAACAACAGAAAAAATTGATAATGTTTGAAAAAATAATTTTTTAATGAATTAATTCTTGACCAAACATGTAAGAGATCAACTTAAGTAAAGAAGAGTTTTAAAAGGAAAAATTTGAGAACCAAAACCAAAAAGAACAATTCGATTAAAAGGAGAAAATTCTTTTAAAATAACATGTGAACATGTGCTTGTATATAACAGTCTTGGAAAAAATCGTTGTTGTTCATACGATAAATTGATTATCATTCTTTTTTATATATACCTAAGTATCTATCATATAATACTGCCGTTTGCATGACCATAATGATCATCGCTGTAATCGCTAGAAAAGTTTTTTTTTTGTGAACTAAAATACGAAACATTGAAATACTTGGAAGAATACAACAAGCAATCTAGTAGAGTGTGTTAACACAAGCGTAGGTCAGCTTTAATTTTTTTTTTTTTTGCATATGCTGGAAATGTTGGAGGACTATATATGCTTGTATGCATATATAATTAACGAAAAAGTACTGCCGACCTAATACATATGATATATATATGCAAATTATTTGATGCGTGATAGTAATGCAGAATTAAATTTTATTAAAAGACTTAGTCCATGTATTGAAGACAGACATTAACCACTAACTAATCCAGACAATTGCTGGCAACTTTATTAATATTCCATGCAATAAGGAAGAGCCAGGCATGCAATTGCGGATCCCGGCTGATGCGACATGTCGGTAAGTTCGGGCAGTTCTTTCATCGTTAAAGTTTCACATGTAAATTTCAAAGATAATTTAAATAACAAATTATCAATCCATATACTTAGTGTGCCCACATTTATTCCTAAATGCTTTAGAGATAACAAGACTAAAAATTAAGATAAAGTTTAGAAATACTTTTTCGATACTAATATATAAAGCAAATGCACCAATAACAACTATATTAAACAAAAAAAAAGCTTAACAAAATAAAATTGTAATATGAAAATATGCAGAATTTCTTTTTGCCACTTGTATGAGAGAAAAGTAGATCAGATTAATTTATCTTATATAAGCACAATTATTACACAAGCACACACAACCAACCTTTATGCGGAATTTGATCCTTTTTATGAGCGGCTTTATGGAGCTTATTATCACTAAACCAATGTGTTTGTGTATTATGGAAAAAAAAAAAACGCAAATAGGTTCCACTTTTATTTTCTTTGTATATTTATGTAAATGGATCCTTTCTTTGTACTTATGTTAATTAAAAAAAAAATTTCTGCAAGAAGTTGCTTGAGCACCAATTTCTTGTACACATAAAAAAAATGTACAAACTTAATTTTCTGTTTCTCGCCCTTTCTTTCCGTATCGATTTAATTCTCAAATAGATTTGTTCAGTATTTCTAGACATATTATGTCTCTTTATATTATTTATAAATTTTCTATCCTTTTGATTTTTGCTTATTCAACATAATTTTTTTTGTAAGCAATGAATTTCAAAAACAAAGGAAGCAATGTTTTAACATTTCATTTTTCACATTTATTTGTTAATAAGCCCAAAAAAAAAAAATTCAAACTGACCACGAAACACACTTTCGAGGTCATTTTTCTTCATAAACTTTTTGAAATTTTTGTTGTGTTTTAATTGTAGAATTTTTTTTTTGGAATTTTTCAAAAACAAATTAGAAATAAATTACAATTTTTCGTTTATTTTTGGACAATAATCGCAAGTGAGATTACTCAGCATATATATTTTGAACATCAACTAATTTGTTAGAAAAGTTAATCAAACGATTATCTTTAAATCATATAAAATTCCCTTTTCTTTCTTTTTAATTAATTACCTTTGTTTCAATCAAATCTTGTTGCACTATCACATGACTTTCCTCAAAGACCTTTCGCAGAACAATCCTCCTTCATTCTTTTTCTCCGCTCCATCTAACCTCAGTTTCACAAGCCAAACTCTTCCTCTTTCCTTTCCACCCACCCTCATCTGACCTTCATGCTTCTCTCTTAAAAACCTTTGCAGTGAGCGATCAACAGGACGTGCGAAAAACAAAACAAAAAAAAAAGAAACTACCACCAAGAATTTTTCTTTCGCATGATTTTATTCTCCTTTTCTTTACTTACGCATAACAACCGGCTAGCCGCTATTTTGCAAAGAACCGCAAAATCATGCGATGTCCCATAGCGGCATGCCGTTATTAAGACATTTTTGAAAAAAAGAAAAACCAGACCGACAGACACCCTACCCTAAATCGTTCGCGGGCGTTACAACATGTATAACCGATGAGAGACGGGAGGCACGTTGAAGTTATAGTGCGCCGAATGCAGCAAAGCTATGCAACCGTACAACAAATTACAGAACAGGAGCAAACAGAACAGAAAAACGACAACTTTGGAGGTACTGAAAATACGACAGCAGGGGAAAACGCAGCGAAGAAAAAGGCGAAGATAGTACAAGTATATCAAACACTGTCTTTATGCAGTTTATGCAACAAATGATGCAATGCAATGCAACAAGGACAACAGCAAGGACAGCAGCAAGGAAAGTCAGGACGACAAGAAATAGAATCAAAAATTGACGGGACGAAGGAAAAGGTCGAGAAAATTCAGGAAAATCAACATATCTTGAAAAAACTTATATACTTATATATATATATATATATATCAGGAAATTAATGTTGAAATTAATGTGCTGGAAGGTTGGCGATGTGTTAAGCCAGTTTGATGCCAGACTCAATGCCTTGGAAGAAAAAGTTACTAAGGTATTAAGTCAATTTGATGCGAAGGCGGAGAAAATATGGGTGGATCGTTGAGCCAGTTTGCAACCTTACGAAGTGATGCCAACGCCCTAAAAGAAACAGGGGCTAAACAGAAACTTGGTGTTCAAGCCCCTATCATTGATGAAGCCTCCAACGTGCTATGTGAAGAAGGTCCGAAGAGACAGAAAAAGAACAAAAGACCAAAAGCAACCGCTCGCAAATCACACAATTGCGACAGAGTTTGGCACATTGTTCGTGAATGTAAATTTCGGAGGAAGGACTCGGACTTGAGGTTACCCATCAATAGTAAAGCAGGCGAACAGCATAAAAGCCATATTAAAGGCCTGATGACTGTGGTTGGCAGAAACATGTCGAGAAGACTGTAATGACTCCAGAATATAGAAAAGATCGCGAAGGATGCATGCCTGAGAAAGACAAAGCTAAAGAAAATATCATTCTTCGTCGGACTTTCCGATAATGATTTTAAGGTAATAATTGCCGGTAAGCAAGATGAACGTGTTAACAGTGAATAAATCGACAAGGAAAGCCAGTGTGAGAGCCTACTTTTCGAAGACGGACGAACAAGATTAATCGGACGGCAGTGTTACGGAAATCCCAAATCCAGTTCATTCCAACTAATTTATTTTTTTAAATAATAAATTCCCTTGAGAGGGAAACCCCAAGTGGAAATTCGCGGCGCGTCATGTGGCGGGCGAGAAAAGCGAGCTCTCTCAAAGTTGTCAAATTAAGCGTACGCAAAATAGCTCACGGATTGTGTTACTGTTGGTTGTGCTGAGTTACTGTTGATCGTTTAGAGCTGCATTTATGAAAGAAGACAATCGTGAATTGAAAATACACCTAAATTCCAATTTATTTGTTTACTTACAATCAGCTGAACCAAAAGAAAAAGTTTTGAATTTGTGCAAGATAAGTAAATTTTGTTTTCTCCAATTGTCTAGTTAATATTCTTAATTTATGTTATATATATTTATATAATATATATTAAAATGCAAAGCTCAAGTTCCAGATGCAAAGACTTTCTAAGAAATGACATTATGAAATTATATAAATGGTATAGTATTTCACTTTCTTTCGTTTCATCAAATGTTTTACAAAATTTGGTTTTTATTTACCTTTGTATGATTTTGTTGATTGTTGATGATTGTATCATTATTAAATCGGCCGTCTATTTTCCCATTATTTTTGCGAAACAAAATCCGAATGACGAAAGGCATGCATAGCTCACAATTGATAGGCTTTCAAGGAACGCCGTCCAAATGAGAGCCATTTAACTAAAAGATACATAACCAGTATTCTGCAAAATGTTAGGTTTTGCTAAAAATTCGCTGGCAAGCAATTAATAAGTATAACTATGAAATAGGGGGATTAATTTACTTTAATTTATGAGGATCAAGAAAACGAAAAACGACAACTAAGAAGAATGAAGGAGCAACAGTTTATTCTTTTTACTTGTTTTTCCTGTTTCTTAGTTAATGCAAAAAATCAAAAACAAAACAATTTAACGGAAGGGAGTAAGTTTGAAAACGATCTGTTAGAAAACTCAAGATAAAAGCGCCAAAAGAGAGCTGTGTGTGAGGAGTAAAACAAATAGTGCGGGAGACGATGACGATTGAAAAAAAAAAGAAGAATAATAATAATGGAAACGATACCAAAAATTGGGATAAGAAAATTTTTAAACCAGTTTCTATTTTCTATAATTTGGACTCTGTAGCTAGGAACAACAAGTTCATTAGTAGGAATATAAAATTTATAAAATTATCGTTATATTGCTATGCGGTGGTAAGATACTCTGAATTAATAGACAAAATCACTTTTAAGCGACTTAGTTACCTATTAACAGTCGAGAAGATTTTCAATCGTTTAGTAGCATTGGGTGCGCCTAAGGTTTTAAATACAATCACGCGTTACACGTTTTTTCGGAGGGGAACTTCCAATTTTTCAACTTTTTACTAAACTTTGCAGGAATTAGAAAGTCAAATGGTTTTGCATGCATACAAATCAATAAAACCAAAAAAATAAAAACCTCGAAAAAATAAAAAAATTTTAAATCTCTTTATTTAATTTTATTTATTTATTCATTTATTTATTATATCAATTGGACATTACCAGCCGATGTAAAATATCGTTACAGAGCGCAAAAAATATGCGACTCAATTAAAGAGTAAGATTTTGGCATAGTACAGCAAAATGAAATAGAACAGATATTGTAGCCAAATGGTTAGATATTTAAATTTAAATTTGTTTTTGTTTAAGCTACATTCTAAACAGTATGATAAGAGAAGTAAATAATATCTCAATGTCTTATTACTTATAGCAATCGGTGTATTACTAATAGGACACCTATAACACATCATCTTTGATGGCTCGTGTAGAATCCAGGGACGGATCAAACAAATAGAGATTAGTTTTATATTATATATTTTACAAAGCACCATGAACGTTTGTGAAGCTGGTACATTAAATTAGGTTCTCTGGAATAGATAATAATAATAAGTTTAACTATAAAGACAACTCCCAGCATCACGTGTTTATTTTACAGTGTGGAAAGCTCAATGAACATCAACCCGTCGTCGTAGGTTGGAAGTCCCAAACATTAAAGCCAGTCTAAGCCCCTTAGCGAAAAAAGAAAGAAACTACATTATACCGACTCAATTAGTGGCTCCCATTGGCTATTTGAGTATGCGCGCACGCCACAAACTGGACACGTCGCACAAGCTGCTCGTGCAAGTGTGGTTACCCCTTCTATATTCTCCCTAACTCAGAACTCCTCAGCCTTGACTATACCGCTGTTCCTAGGAGAGATGACATTTGCTTAACGGCAATTCCTTCTAGCGTGTTAGCATTTGAAAATTGGCTCCTTCTCAATCTAGAACAATCTCGTCTTTTAAAATGCTGATTCCGACTGAAAACATGGATATGTTGTTAAATCAATCATTGTGGCCAGTTGGATCCCTAATTAAAGAATTTATCCCTCGAGATCGTCCCCATAATACCAAAGAAATAGTCTTGTCGCCTTCAAAAAACGAACTGTTTCTTCAGGCTCATTAGCTCTCATTTATCAAAATGTTAGGAGCCTAAATTCAAAAATTCTTTCTACTTTGCTAAATTCAGTGAGCACAGTGTTTTCCTGTTTGGGCTTCGCTGAAAGTTGGTTAAAGCCTGATTTAGATTCGTCGGAATTTTTCCATAATTCGATTCAGGTTTTCAGAAAGGACCGATTGAATCGCATTGGTGGTGGTATTTTAGTTGCCATATATTCTGTAGTCCGATCCTGTTCAATTGAATTTCCTAGCACTCCCGACATTGAATTTATTGCCATTCGAGCGAAAATTCCTAATAAATAGCCTGCTTCCGAACGAACATTCGGATGTCTCCATATATAAGAAACAGGCCGCCTTCGTTTGTGGACTGGCCAAGCATTCCAAACCTACCGATATAGTCATTGCTTTGGGTGACTTCAATTGGCCTCACGTCAGTTGGTGTAACAGTGATAATTCTGGCTGTTTGATTCCTATTTCAACATCTGATAGAGCTGTTGTGTTCTTTCTGTGTTCTGAGCTGTTGAATTATTTCATACTTTAGTTCAATGCAACCGTACCCCTACTTGCAATGGTATATTGCTTGATCACTGCTTTGCCAATTTTCCTGAGAGTAGTGTAAATCGTTTCCTACCTTTTAGTTTACCTGAGGATCCTTATCATCCTGCAATGTGTATTTCTTTTCATTAGAAGCATAATGGTTTGTTGAACTTTTCTAACGTAACTTTTTCAAACAAATATTACGCTTTCGATAAAATCAATATATCAATGCCAAAATCACATCTTTTGCATATTAAGCTTGATTTCTCAGTTGGAAGTATTGATAGCTTACTGTTATTGTTCTACAATATATTAAATCTAGTTATTTCTGCATCCGTTCTCGATTCAGGTGTACCACGTGGTCTAAAGACAATTAGATATTACAAGAATAGGAAAAACATGCTTTTCAAAAAATTTTCGAAAAGCGGTTCCTCTTTCGACTATTTCGCTTACTCAGCGGCAAGGCATACATTTAATTCCCTGAACCACCAATATTATGGCAGATACCTTCCATTCATTAAATCCTTTCTGTTTGCTAATCTTAAATACTTTTTTAAATTTGTTAATTCAAAAAGAAAAATTTCCACACATCCCTCGCATGTTTCTTTAAACGGCTCTGATTTCTCGGATGATTGTCAAATCTCTTTGCTGAATACTTCCGATGAAACTTTTCGACTGCTAATTCCGATTTATCAACAAACAACCCATATCCGATAACTAAATTGGTTTCAATTCATAATTTGGTTATTTCTGAAAATAACGTTTTTAAAGAATTGAGCTCTCTAAAATATAGCTGTGCGCCTGATGGAATTCCATCATGTGTACTTAAACCTTGCGCTGTCGAGTTATATGGTGTTATCTCAAAGATTTTTAATCAGTCCTTGATTTTAGGTGTTTTTCCTTTGTGTTGGAAGAGTAGTTTTCTTATTCCTATTCACAAAACTGGGATTGGACAACTTGTTGAGAACTATAGAGGCATCGCCGAGTTGAGTGTCTTGCCTAAACTATTCGAGCGAACTGTGACTCAGCATTTGGCCTTTGCCATCAAATCGTATATTTCTCTACTCCAACATGGCTTTCGAAAAGGAAGATCTACGGTCAACAATCTGTTAGAATTCACTTGTCATGTTTTCAAGGCTTTTTCTAGTGGCTGTCGCACTGATGTCATATACAGATTTTAGCAAAGCGTTCGATTTGGTTAACCATAAACTACTTATCTTTAAACTTCAAGCATCGGGCTTCCCTTCCCATCCAGTGAAATGGATAATCGCTTATCTACATACCAAGTCATTCAGGGTTTTGTTTAACTTCATCACCTCATATGAATTCCCCGTTACGTCTCGCGTACCTCACGACAGCCACTTAAGACCCATTTTATTTACGTTATGTTTTATGCTGCCTTCGGTGATTAAATCCAGCCGGATTTTAATGTATGATGATGATGTGAAACAGCTTTGTTTTTTTTCCGTCGAATCGCAATCGCATCAGCTTCCAATTGACTTGAATAATTTGGTTGCACGGTGCTCGTTGAATGGTATGAAACTAAACTTAAATAAATGTAAGAACCTTTCTTTCTCAAGAAGGAAGTCATTCATTACTCAGTATTTCATAGGGGATGTTTGAGGACGTCGATTCGTTCACAGATTTAGGCGTTCTCTTTGACCATAGAGGCTTGATCCTTACATTACGAAAAGGCTGTACATGTGTTTGGTTAGACCTATACTCGAGTATGCCTCTGTTGTGTGGAGTACTTCCTATAGCAGCTATATAGATTCAATTGAATCTGTTCGAAAGGAATTTTTGCTGTTTGCCCTTAGGAATTTGTCTTGGGACCCGATTGCCTCTTTCCCTCATATGAAAATAGGTTGATTCTGTTATCCTTACCGTCTCCTGAGAAACGTAGATTGATCCTTCGCGTTTCCTTCTTAATCAAAGTAATAGATTGTACTATAGACTCGCCCTCATTACTTGGTGAGTTAAGCTTTAATGTTCCTAATCGCTTCTATAGGCAATTTATCTTGATTAAGCTTAGCCAATATAAATACAATATACAATATAAGCTACTTAACGCGCTCAGAAATCTAAATGATGTCTATTGCTTATTCTCATCATCGGACTCTTTAAAATCTATTAAAGCAACTTTGTTTAATACGCGCGGTTTGCCTATGTCGTACTTAAACTAACTTGCGTTCGCAATATCTCACTTTTTTTTTTTGAAATTATATGGCGTTGTTAACGTGTCGGTTGCCAAGCTTATGCATGTTTGCAATGGCACTTGCTACCTTGATCTGTTCTGGTTGTGGGTGTGCTTCTGTGCTAGCTGCGTACATGTTTTCTTTTTCTTTTTTTTTCCTTTTTATTAAGTTTTTTTGTTGTATATTTAAGTTATTTTGTTTGTATTTTCATTACTCTTCTTTTTTCATATCTTTCGTTATATTTTATACTAGTTTTTAAAACAATTAGTATAAGATTTACTTTTAAGTTGTATTTGAATTCGATTGCTAATTTTGTTTAGCGTCGTTTACAGTTTCCTCTATATTTACTTTTGTGTTTTTAATAGTGCGAATTTTTCGTGCTAAGCGAACATTGTTAATACGTGATAAACTTTTTTTGCCACCTTCATAAATTCTGTTTCGTCTGCGGCCTTTCAACGTGGATTGTTTTTTTGCACCATGTCGAATCAAAAAAGTCCTGACTCTGATCGGTTCATTAATTATTGCCTTTTGGAGCGGGAGTGTCATGCCAAATGTGGATATATAAATGGCCGTGCTGCATACACAGTCCCGGATTTATCGAAAGGATTACGTTAATCATGTCGAGAGTGTAGGAAGTGTTAAAAACATTTCTATAAATTTTTCATTGATACTAGGAAAAGTTTCCTGAAATAAGACCCTCGTGACAGTGTGCGGAAAGTTTGAAAAAATTAAAATGAGTATCGCTACTTGGCGTACGCATTCTCTGCTCCAATGTGCAAAAGTATAACCTGTAGAGTACCTTCGGTCCTTCATCTCCCGCCTGGGCTATATTTACCCATGCTGGCCTACCCCTTCGCTTACCAGGATCGATGGTACTTGTGAAGGTATCATCGTCAAGTGCGGTGGATGCATCGAGTGCTTTAGGCTTGACTTCAAATAACGTCAATGTCGTTCGCGTCGAAAACTTACCTGATAAGGCCATTAATTTCCCTCTCGTATCAGCTATGGTGATGCGGCAAGAGCTTCTCCCCCTGATAGTCACATTTAACCCTAGCCATGGATATATATAAGCAAAAATAATAAATTTGTCTCTCTCTTTGAATCGCGTGGTGCCGCTACCGAGCACAAAGTTGCACAAACAAGCACAGTCCCTCCCTTTATTTTTAACACTAATATTTCTAATACGCATGCCGTTTGCTTACGAGCAGTTCCGTCCGGAAAGGTGTTATTTGTTTCAAGACGGGCACCGTACGCCTCAAATGATAACATGAAAAGTTATTTTGCTGTAAAAGCCCCATCCTCTAATCTTAGTCGCGTTAGAACTATTAAATTGTTCTCATCTCACACTACAGCTATCTTTTACTCCTTAATAAGGAACTCACTCCGCGGAGTAGGCTTCGCAACACTAATACTATAGTTGTCCCGCTTGCAATAAACTGAATGTTTGCTCAGACCTAGTAATTATCATTCAACAAAACGTTAGGAGTCTTAATATAAAAATTACGTCGACTTACTTAAATTCAGTGCGCATTGAGTTCTCATGCTTCGCTTTTACTGAAACCGGGTCTCCATTCGTTGAATCTTTTCCTCAACTCTATTATTCTTTAGATCGTACTGCTTAAACTTGGCAACCGATAGCACCACTTAATTTTCGAATTATACTGGGATGTTAAGATTGTAAGTTAATTTAAATACGACACAACAAAACCACGCGTGTTTCGGTCAAATAATTCACTGCAAAATACACTATCTCTCTCAGTAGTTGAAGAGAAGACCAAACAGCCTCAAGTGTCACTTTAAGATCAAGTAGATTCAAACAAGCACATTTGGGGGAACGTAGGAATAAGTTATATATAAATGTTTATTACCATCTTTCACATAAGCTCCAATATATTCGGGGCGGAAAGGCAACTGACATTACTAAAGAGGCGTAGCCGAATTGAACGAATAGTTACAGCTTTTGCTATCAAATCCTATATTTCTCCATGTCAGCATGGCTTTCTAAAAGAAAGATCAACTTTTACGAACCACTTAAAATTTACCTGTCATGTTTGTAAGGCTTTCTCTAGTGGCACGGATGTCATAAACACTGATTTTAGTTAAGGGTTTTGTTTGATTAGCCTAAAATTATAGATCTTTAAACTTCAGACGTACGGATTACCTTCATACTTATTGAAATGCTCTCTGTCTCTCTCTTGAAAGTTTTTATCTCCATAATAGAATTTTTAATGCTCTGCTTTACTTTATCAGCTCGAATGAATTCCGCGTGACGTCAGCTGTCTCTCAAGGCAGCTAATTAGAGCACTTTGTCTTTATCTTCTCCATCAATTATCTTCGTTCGGTGACTAAGTACAGCCATATGTTAATGTACACTGAAGATGTTAAAGTGTTTGCTCACGTTATCAGAAAATTTATTTTAGAGAGTATGGCTCATTTTCTGCTTCCCGCTTCGCCGATTAAAACTAATGCCTGCTTGACTTTTTTTCGATTTTCATTAGTATAAATATAATAAATTATTTACTATTCCTCGATATGTCCCTGTACGCACTAGCCTTTCTCTTTGGGTGCGATCTCGCCTTTTTGCTCTCCTAGTTTTTCTCTCCCCTAATCTCCCTAAATAAGTGCAGCCGACGATGAGTGCACGGTTATAAAACAACAGGGACCACCGTCGGAATAAAAACAAAGTCTCTAATCTCACTTTATTTTATTAACGCTAGCCGTTAATTTTCCTAAAATTCCTAAGTTTCCTCAATTTTCTAAGCTCGAGAGCAAGACCGAACGATCCCACTTATAGTTGGCTATAAACTTACTGCTGCAAGGCCCATGATCGACTCTTCTATAGCTAGTTTGCCGTGCTATTTATACACGACATATTAGCCCATACTATTTTACCCAGAGTCAGTAAAAATATTAGTATAAACTTAAATGTCCTATATTGTTTGTATATTTTTTTACATAGGAGTGAACATGTTCCTTGAATATTAATGATAACATTTTGTATTAATCAATTCATTTTAAAGCCATCCATCTACCATTTCCATATAGATAGTTGGGGTCTTATTGATTCGGCAACTATTTCTTGAAAAAGGTACCGTTTTGCATAAAGTAAACGGCTAAATGAGTATTAGAAACAAATGTACACAAACGATCTTGTACGCATGTGTATCTTTGTGTGTGTACAGAATGTCATGCAGACTTATGGTGGTTAAATGAGTTTACCAAATTATATACAATGTATGTGTATTTATACAATATAGATTTGATAACGAAGTTGTCATACTCCGGCAAAATATCATTCAAATCAACATTCGGAAACCAATAAATAAATAAATAGCCATTAAATACCATAATTGCCTTACCCGACATTTCTGTTGTTTTTAGGATAGATCTACGACGCGGAACCATTACTAACTTCCTGACATAACTAGCGTCATTATCGGAAGAGCCTGACAAAATTGGTTGCCGAGAACGACTTCCGCGATACCCCTACTGGAACCACTCCAGTAACAAGATCAGAATGATCATCAAAAGCTACATGAGGCAACACTAACCTTAGGCAAAACTTCCCCCCACTTCTCACTCCTACCAGATGCAGATGCGGCATGGTTAGAAACTACTATAGATGACCCGTGTTGTAATCGCCTCTGCGACATCAGCCTATGGAGGGACAGCCTTAGAGTTTTCAATAATAATAACGTCTCGATTTCTTAGGAAGGTTGATCTACTAAGACCGGACGATGATGGAATGGGTGACGCTTAATCAACTATGTCGGGTGCCACTCAAGATAAACCAGACACCTACAAAACAATTCGATCAGGAGGGGCCATTTTATCCGCCCCATTTCGCGTTGCCTTCTTTGTCAAAGCTATAAGTTTTATTTAGAGATAACGTCTCATAAAATTTGCTGGCTTTAACTCCACAATCAGGGCACGGCTAGCGTTGCCTCTTAATAGGGTTGATTACCTTGTCTGCCGCCCTAAATTTTAGACCATCGCAAGAGTAATGCGCAAAACGATAGCAGACCCAACACATTAATAGCAGGTCCGCACTTGACCCGTTTTTGACCTGGCACTTCTTATAGAGGCAACTCATCATTAATAATATAAGATACTACTTAGCCACTAATGATAAAATTAATGGTCCCTACAAGCAACAATGACGATGCAATTTGGTTTTGATGTCGTTGTAATAGTTAATCTAAGTCCAGAAACCAAAAACCGCACTTGTAACAGTTTAATCCAAATAGCATTTATATGGTTCGTCACCAACCCAGATTGACAACATAATGCAATTGGAACTTCTTGGCGGTTTATTTTATTTTCCTCAACAGCTGATGACGAAGCGGGAACACTAGTGACAATTTCTCTTTCACCGCGATGTTTTTCACACAACAATGGAATTAATTGAAATCCAGAAACCAAACCTAGCGGTTGCAAACAGTTTAATCTAAATAGCACCCGTAAAAATTTAATCCAAATCCAAAAAACAAAACTAGCACTTATATAGCTCGTCAAGAACGTCAGTCAAGTTTACCAAAAAATGCAAATCGTTAATATACACCCAACAAAATTTGTTGAGGTTTTATTTTATTTTCCGGAACCGCTGCTGATGAAGCCTGTAACGGGGTTTCTTTGGCAGGGTATAACTCAGCCACTCCAGAGTCCAAAATAATTTGTAATTAAAAGATGAATTGGACCTTCGGGTTTGTTCTTGATGTTTTATTTTGGAGGAAATTACAATGTGATCTTTTTCAGAGCGGTAAGAGGGAAAAACCAGTTTGGTGGCCCGTTCTTCCTTGTTGATATAATGAAATTCTTTCCGCACGCGTTTGCTCTACTTCACGTTCGATTTCGCGGGTTACTACAAAGAGACGAATATGTCGCAAGGGTAATAGCAGCCGCGGGTACATTCCTATCTGATCCTCGCCAAAGCAAAAAGAGTGTTCACCAGTCCTTCAGGTATGGCGGTTAAAGCTAAACCAGCTCATCCCCTATCCGTATAGTCAGTAGTCCTTTAAGTCCTTCAGGGATGGCGGTTAAACCTAAACCAGCTCATCCCCTATCCGTGGAGTCAGTAGTCCTTTTAGTCCTTCAGGGATGGTGATTAAAGCGGAACCAGCTCATCCCCTATCCGCAAAATCGGTAGCCCTTTTAGTCCTTCAGGGATGGCGATTAAAGCTGAACCAGCTCATCCCCTATCCGAAAAGTCAAACAAAAAAAATCCCGATAGTCAAAGTCAGCTTGTAGGATAGTCTGTGTTTTACTTACCTCGACGGCGGCTATGGCATAATTAAAGGCTGAGCGTATTGCGACACGCTCTTTTATAGTGGCGGCCACCAAACTATCCCGTTATTACAATGTTATTCTTTCGACTTTCATGATTTGAAATAATTTTACCTCCAGCCCGATCGCCACTGCATATTTGATATTCTCCTCGATGAGTTGTCCACACCCAATGGAGTTGGTTATGTTGGTCATTGGATACGCGCTGAGCACCATGTTGAACGGGGTCAACAAGCTACGTACTCCACATACGAATATTATTAATTATAAACAATTATATAATAATTGTGCAACATTTAATAATAAATTTTTAAAAAATAACTTATGCTTACTTTGTTGCTTTCAGTATGGGTAGCACAAGATTTTTTAAAGTGGCTAAAGCTAAATCGGAAGAGGACTTTTTGTCAAACACATCACCTTTAGAAGAGGTCATCGGCATAACGTATTGTGGGCGAGTTCGGCACCCGTGGTATCTTATGCCATCATGGTAGTTTAAATCAAGTAATAAATTATGTTTTTCCTTTGATTTAAATTTTTAGACTGCTGGTGTGTGTTCCGGCATTTATGCCTGGTCCTACATCAAATTCATAATTCACATAAATATAGCCGTAATATGAAAATTATATATAAAAAGATATTTTAGAAAGTTTACGGGACATATGCTGAATCGAAATTATACAGCAGCTGGTGACGCTTACTTGGAAATGGTTATTGGAAATGCGCCCTGGCCTACAGTAGGCACATTCATTCAAATTCCTTCTTTGGCGTTTAGGTTCGGCCCCCGCGGTTTATATATTCCATTTCGTCAGAGTACTTACGTACAAACAATTTTTTATAGAAGCATAGTGTGTAAAATTATATAAGTAGATAAATTGGTAGTAGGTTTATTTGTTAAATTTATAAATTGAAATATGGAATAATAAGGAAAATATAGTTAATTTTACTGAAAACGAAAATATTTGTGTGTACATCCTAGAAATACTACAAATAGGTTTTTATTAAACTATTAAAACTAGTGATTATATATGTATATTGAAATATAAATTACAGTTTTTAAAGCTACTACATGAAAAAGATAACACTATATTGCTTTTCATTTGATCTAATTTTCAGGATAATAGTGATTTATATTCAAATTATTCGTAAATTTTATATATACACATATAATCTTAAATAGTTAAAGAAAAAATCGAAGTATTAGAAAATACAGCTAATTTTTAAGGTACGATTGCTTCATGGAAGTAGAGAATAGTTTAGAAATTTTATAATAAAAGTGCATAAGTATAATAAGTATAAAAGTATAATAAAAGTAAATATTGACTGACGATTTTTTGCCATTGTAAGCGGGTTTAAATTTATGAGAATAAAGTGTACGACACAGCCAGTTCAAATTAATGATTTATCGTCTTGAGAATGCATTACAGTGGTTATGCTCAGTTCAATGTATCTCATAAAACCGACCGTAGCGTCCACATAAATATCTATGAAAAGCAAGGAAACAAGTTTGTCAAAGTTTTGACACTGACGGAAATACAGCTAGAAGACATTTAGACATTTAGAACACCTACCACCATACTTTTCCCAGTCCCTTTTCAGTATCATACGAGCCATTTAGTATCATAAAGTGGACCAGCATATATATATGATTAGGTTAGTAAAATAGAGAATAAGGCTAGTAAAATAGAGAATAAGGTTAGTAAAATAGAGAATATTGTGAAAAAAGCTAGTAAAATAGAGAATAAGGTTAGTAAAATAGAGATTATTCTTATATACCTATTCTTACATGTGCCAGCTTAGGTTTGATCACACTTGTCCGATCGAACATGTTTATTTGTCTTTACGAATACATTTTGCCTTCATATGCTTATGCATGATATTTACATCTACCTGCTTTCTTTCCTTATTGCTATGCGCGTTTGCATTCCTATGTTTCTACTTATTCTATGGCTACTATGCCTTTTGTACAGGATTACCCGTTAGGCGTGTTTCATGCATTTTGGTACACTCTTAACTAGCTTAAAAAGTTGCGTATTTACAGTTATATAGTTTATTTAGTTGTATATTTACAATAGCGTACGCTTATGTGGTTACAATAATATAGCGTGTGCCTATCGCTTTGAGAACATTTATGTAGCATATGTATTTTGGTTTTTTTTTATAAAATCTAATGCGCTAATGCTTTACCTTCCATAGGTACAATAGTATTCTATTCAATGATTGATTAAATGTATGTTTGTGTGTATGTATGTATGTATATAAGGAAACAAAGCAATACTTATCACTTGTGCGGGAGAAGGATGATTGTAGTAAAACTTGTGCAACGGACAGCTCGGACAGATTTATTCTTAGTAAGGAGGCGAAACTCTTTCTTACAAGCCAGAAAATGAATTTTTCCTTTATGAAGGTTTCAATCGAACCGGTTTGTGCTGGAGTTAAATAGCTATGCAGCGTACGTGATTTATTAGACTGCAAAATTTCCCCTTTCGTTGAGATTTAATTATTTATTTATTTATTCTACTTATACAGGAACTCGACTAAAACAAATGGCAGTCGAGTTCAAACGACTCTTAAAGTAAATCTTAAATTAATTATTATTAAAACTTAGTATTAGTATAATAAAACAAATAAGAAGGAAAAAAGAAAAAAAGCATGTACACAATTAGCACAAAGCCACGCACCGGTACAGGACCAAATTGCAAATGAACCCCTAAGCCATCGCAAACATGCGTAAGCTTGGCAATCGATAATAGTTTACAACAGTTCATTTTCGAGCCATAATGACTTTTTAGAGTTAAGAGTTAGTTAAAGTACGGCATTGGTAATTACGCAATGTGGCTTTAATGAACTTTAAAGAGTCCGATAATGAGAATAAGTGATAGACGTCATTTAGGTTCTTGCAAATAACTCTGAGCGGGTTAAACAGCTCATAATTATATTTAAAATGACTTAGCTTAACCAAGGTAAAGTGCCTAAAGAAGCGGTTAGGAACATTAAAACTTATATCTCCAAGTAATGAAGGCGAATCAATAGCACCATTTATTACTTTGATTACAAAGGAAACGCCTAGAACAAATCTACGTTTCTCAAGAGACGGTAAGGACAACAGAAGCAACCTATTTTCATAGGAGGAAGAGAGGCAATCGGATCCCAACCCAAATTTCTAAGGGCAAACAACAAGAATTGCTTTTGAATAGATTCAATTGAAACTACATAGCACCTATATGAAGGAGACCACACAACAGAGGCATACTCAAGTATATTTCTAACCAAACACATGTACAGCCTTTTATTAATATAAGGATCATCAAGCTCTTTGGACCACCTCTTAATAAAACCAAGCGGGGACCTAGCTTTGCTTAACGAGAACTCGAAATGCAAGTTAAAACGTAGCCTATGGTCAAAGAGAACGCCTAAATCTGTAATCGAATCGACGTCCTCCAACTTGTGCGAGTCTATAAAATAGTGGGTAATGAATGCCTTTCTTCTTGAAAAAGAAAGCTTCTTACATTTATTTAGGTTTAGGTTTAGTATCATATAATTCGATGAGCACCATGCAACCAAATTATTCAGGTCACTTTGAAGCTGATGCGATTGCGATTCAATGGAGAAGGAAGAAAACAGTTTCACATTATCAGCGTACATTAAGATCTGGCTGGATTTAATCACCGAGGGCAAGTCATTAATGTATAGATTAAATAAAATGGCTACCTTACGGTACGCCTGACGTAACGGGGAATTCATATGAGGTGGTGAAGTTAAACAAAACTCTGAATGGCCTATTATGCAAATAAGAGAT
>KK502912.1:47184-84511 GCA_000688735.1 Glossina austeni | reverse complement strand
AGTCGTCGTCTGGTGTTCCCTCCGAAGACCTGGAAGAAATTAACAGTTTACACATGGATAATTGCTTTTTAGAAGAATTCGCCGACTCAATCGAAATTGATTTAGTCTCCGTTTTAATCCCCGCAATTCGTTTTTTTAAAAGATTGCTTTCAGTCTAAGCTGGAATAGTTACAAGCGAACCGAGTACACACAAAATTCATGGAATTTATGGGTTCCACCAGGTCTTATCAACTGCTTAATTAAGCGGGGTTATGAGCTTCCTCTGAGCGCTCTTGGAGGCATAGCCGAAGCAATTTATCGTTTAAAAGCGTTCTTCTATTGACCGAAAATGGTTAAATAAATTTCAAAATTTATTTCCACCTGTGATGTCTGTAAGCAGACAAAAGCACCGAAATTCTAAGGCCACCTATGGGTTAACCAACTATTTGTGTTCGACTTTTTCAAAGATAATACTTCGACTTATAAGAACCTTATCTTAGATCGTCTTCTGTTTATATTGGTCTTATTATTGTTCTCGATCATTTTTCAAAATTTCACCTTCTCGAAGCTATCAAAAAGGTTATTGGCAAAAAAAAAATTGGGTTCCTCGAAAAGTATGTGCTTCACAGTTGAGACAATTGTGACTGACAACGGAGTTCAATTCAAGTCGCCCATCTTCAAGTCTTTCATATAGAATTACTGTGTTCGTCACACCTTTTCTGCTTTTTATTCTACATAAGCTAATACGAGCTATCTTAGCAGCCATCAGAGCATACATTAAACCCTGTTAACGTGATTGATATGAAAATCTATTGAGTGTTAGCTGACCAGACGATAGTTAGCAGATAAAGAGGAATGGGAGTAAAAAATGAAGGTAATGAGCGTATAGATTGGCTGTGTGGTGGACAAAAAAGTAAGCAACGAATTGGGTAAATGATTGAGACGGTTATGTGTGAAAAATTAATTGAAATAAAAACAAAGTTTCTAATTAAATTTCTTCATCTATTTCGGAGTGACATTGTACTAAACAAGAATACGTACGAAATAAAAATTTTTTGTTCTATGATTGGCTGCTTGGTAACTTGGTTTTGCCCGTCCGTTTGACCTATACCTGTATTTCTTTTAGATGAAACGTCCGTGGTTTGTCGATGGGATAAAAATTTGAAACCCCTATATTTCCCAAAATAACCAGTTCAGTAAAGACACGTGCGACAGTCTCTTGCAGTTTCCAATCTTCTTAAAATGGCACTTATGTATGGCACTAAAAATATTAAAGTTCGTAGTTATATATTTAGACAGACAGTAGAATTTACAGACAACCAATTGGTTTTTTTGTACATTACATAGATTATAGAAGGCTTTAACAAGTATAGGCTTATACAACCCCCTCTGGGTTGCAGGTGTTTTAAAAAATTCACCAAACAATATTTTTTCTATAGATATCCTGTTGTTCAGTGTAGAGAAACTTGTGAAGAAAGACTAGGTTTCTGATATTAAAGTATAAATTCTTAAGCAAAGAGTTTAGCAACTGTGCGCGTGCGCTGTGGTCACAGTTTTTTATTTTATGTATAGAAATTTTATAACTACTTTTTTATTTTATTGCTTTATATGATTTTAGAATTATAAGCGTTTAAATTTGTTTAAATATATTGAACCTTAGTTGCGATCTATAATTGTCGCATTGTTCTGTGTGTTGACGTTATGTTGATTTTTTCGATAAGCACTTGGTGGTCTCGTCAAAAACTCGCTGTCTTGTTTTTAGCTTGTTCGTGCTTTCAAACATCTGGGGCTACAGTTCTACAGTCTCCCGAAAGGATCGATTGGATCGCACGGGTGGTGGTGTTTTAATAGCCATATTTTCTGCGGTCACGTTCTGTTCGTTGGAATTTCCTACCCCTCCTGACGTTGAATTTATTGCCGTTCGGGCGAAACTTTCGGATATCAATAGTTATAAGAAACATACCGCCGGCATTTTTGACTTAGTCGCAAAGTCTAAACGGTGGGGGAATTTGGCACAAGTCATTTAAAGCTGTAGTGAGAATTCGGTCTGTATGGTCTTCACTTCAACATGTGATAGAGCTATTGTGTTTGTCAATTGATTATTCGATGGTAATTTACTTCAATACAACCGTACCTCTAACTGCAATGGCAAACTGCTTGACGTTTGCTTTGCCAATTTCCCGAAGAGAGTTGTAAATCTCTGTCCACCTTACAGTTTACTTGAAGGTCCGCATCATCCAGCAGTTTGCATTTCCTTTCATTACTGACCGGATGGTTCGTTGAATCATTCTAATATTTCAAATCCAATTCCGTCAAATAAACATTATAATTTTATAAAATATCTTACTGATTAAATCTTATATTTCACACGTTACGTTCTATTTTTCGGCTGGGAATATTGAAACGCTACTATTATCGTTCTGTAATGTGTTAAACCTAGCTGTTTTTTTATCCGTTTCGGTCAAGGAACTGCGCCCTCGAAGCATGGTTCAACAAGAGAGTTAATCATTAAAAAATTGAAAAACAAATTTTCAAAAAATTTATGAAAAATCTTTCTTCTTACGACTCTCTCGCCTAGTTTGCTGCAAGGCATAGATTTAGGTAACTTATGTACAGACACCTACAGTTGATAAAATGCTCACTGCTTGTTAATCCTAAATAATCCTAAAGTTTTCCAACTCCAAAAGAAAATCTTCTCCTAATGCAAATAAGTTGGTCTTATTCTTGGTGCTTCCTTCTTAAATAAGTTAGTAGTATTCATTCGCTTTCGTTACTTGAGGAGATAAGCTTTAATGTCCCTAATCGCTTCTCTAGGCACTTTATTTTCATTAAGCCTAATCAATGTAAATATAATTATAAGCTGTTTAAGCCGCTCTGACTTGTTTGTAGAAATCTAAATGATGCCTATCACATAATATCAATATCGGACTGTTTGAAATTCATCAATACAACTATGCTTAATACATGGGATTTTCCTATGTTGTATTTAAACTAATTTGCATCTCTCTCTACGAAAATTAACTGGTGTTGTCTACTGTTATCGGTCGCAAAGCTTTTTCATGTTTGCAAAGACTTAAGAGTTCACTTTCAGCTTGCATATATATACAGGTTGTGGGCGTGGCTCTGTGGTAGTTGTGTACATCCTTTTTTTCTCTCTTATTTATTTATACATACATTTTTTTTTCCTTACTTTTTTTTATATATTTCTAATAGTAAATAGTGTAAGATTTACTTCTAAGAGTCAATTGAATCCATTTATTTCAGCTAAGCTCCACATATAAAAAAATAAATAAAATGCAACTGGTGCAAGATCGTACGCACTTGATCCTATTACTCCTACCTATGGAAATGATGGAAGAAATCACAACAACTAGATAGAATAATTTCCGACGCAAGAAAAGAAAGCAACAGTGTTTATATTTATTTTATTTTTATATATTTAAATCAAAAATTAAACAAAATTAATTAAGTTTGATATTTTCATTTATATTTCATGCTTAACTTAATATGCCTGCGTTTGTTTTATTATTTATTTTATTTTCTTGAGCTCTTCATGAGCTCACGACAAACAGAGAAGCAATATTAGAGGAACTAAAAGTTGTAGAAGGAAGAATAGAAATATTAAAAAGTGTTACAACCACGGACGAAAATATACTCCTAGAGATATTAAAAATTTTGTAATAAAAACCCCAAATAGGACACGAGTTAACAACAAAAGAAACCCCAGAGGAAACCTCAACAGATAAAACAATACGCTTACATTCAGTACTAGGGAACTTTGCACTAATCTGAAAATTGTAGACGTACTACATAAAAACTTTGAGAACCAGTCAAATCACAACTAAAAGGATACACTTTCTATTGCAAACTTAGCTCGACAGTCCAAAACCACATTAAATGCTAGCGATTTACCGTGAAACAACAGCTAGAAACAAAACTCAAATGAACTAAAACTATACTATAAATACACTCAACAATAACTCAATTCAAACAGAGAGGCAATATAGCAACATACAAAATTAAAATTCCCAATTTTATTCCTGAACTGAACAACCTCAAGAGCAAAGAATGAGGAGAATAGCCTTCAATTGAACAAAAGAAAATTATTATGAACAAATAGCACATAAGTAATAACATTTTCCAAAAATGGCCTACAAGAGACCATAAAAGGACTCATATTCGCTGCACAACGAAAAACCTTGTAACATTTGTTGCAAATGCAACTCTGTGGTCAATTACCAATCCTGGCAGTCGTACATAACAAAATTTATAGGGATGGAATGTCTACGCAATATGCAACAGATACCCAGTGAATGACAGGCGAAAGATTATATTTCATATACTTGGGTTAAAAAATTTGTTTAGAAGCAAAGCCAGTAAAGTATTGCACTTCGGACATATATGTCACAAATTTATTGGCTTAGTCCAACTTTACTCAAGAACCCAAAAAAAAAAAAAAAAAAAAAGCAAAGCCATAAGAAGAAAGTTATTTACAAAGAGCAAAACTTTTTAACAAACTTAGAAAAACAACAGCAGCAACAATAAGAATAGAAAGAATACCAGCAGCAGCCAGGAAAATAGAAAAATCAATAACAATTCGAGTAACACCATCATCAATATTCCCAGTGCCACCATCATCAGAAAATTTGTTAGCAACAGCATATATGCGTTGAGCCTAGGCGTCATGCTCGCACCACTCTCGGCATAGGTGCCATACTCACATCAGAGGGTCTTCGGATTCTTTTCAAAGCTCATTATCGAATAAACACAAGTGCAATCTAATCTAAACTACAATATTTCAAATTATAATCTAAATCAGCTAAGTAAATGACAAAATGTAAATACTAAGCACGTCTATCAAATTGAAAATTCCAAATAGTCTCTGGTAAATCCTTTTACTACTCTCTCTCTTCCTTTTTCACTCTTTTTTTCAGGTGAACAATAAATATAGTTACTTAATTTATTTATTTATTATATTTATACTGATTTATATATGAATGTACATACATATACATATATATGCATTCATATACATATATACATTCATATACATAAATACATTTGCGCACATATGTACATTATAAACAAATATGAACGAAAGTCAAACCCAAATCGCACTGACTTTCGAAATTAGGTTTTCAAATGTGAATCAAGAATAAATCGGAAGGATAGGGTACAACCTGCATGTCGTCGGACCTAACTTCAGGATTTTCTGCAAATATTTATGGACCGATGGAGACTATAGGCAGGGTGGGGTTAAGAATGACCTAGGGCTCATTTGGCAAGCAAGCTTCATCTGCCTGTATGTCTTTGTAAGAGTCTTTAGGCGTGCATTCCTTTAACTATAACTGTTTGTGGGGCGTCCGTTGGATAGAATTTTGCAACCCCTCTCCTCCCCCCATTACTCCCAATCTAAGTTGCTCACCATGCTACGTGCCATTGGCCACAAAGCCTGCAAACTCAAATCTTTCTCTAGCAACAGGGTTAGGTTAAGCAACTTTTTATCTTAAGAATCCAAGAGATTAATTATTATAACTCTTGAAGAAGCCATAAACCTCAAAAATGAAAAAAAACTGTGACACCATATCATAATATCATGGAAATGAGTAGTAACTGTTACAATAATACAAAACATCATCCATCTCATTACCGAAATGATTACCACCACAGCAACACTAACTGCAGAAATTATAACCAATATAACAATCATTCACAACACTATAATAAATCACAAAACACCGATAACAAGAAAACCTACAACAATTTCAATAATTTCAACCTGTCACAAGATAGGAGAAATCATATAAAAATACTAAACGCTTTAAATAAGAAAGAAATATTTCAAAATTTATCAATTAACACAAAACAATTTCACGACTACGTAATAGTTCGAAACACTCGAACACATGAGACAGTTGGCGAATGTTTCAAAACATTATTACATTCACTACAACTAGACGGCTCTGACCTCACACAACAACAAGCATTACACATTCAAGAAATATCAATTTATTGTACAATCAGTGGTTTGACAAAGAAGACTGTTGGTGCTGGGGCTGACGCTTCAACAGGCTTAAGGTGGTCATGCCGTGAGTGCAGAAAAAGAGACATCACTCTTTATAAACTGTTCATGCAAACCAAGATGAAATTTGCGAAAGCTAAGAAGATGCTTGATGCTCTAATGCTCTAATCCTCGTCTCCTTACATTAGTAGAAGACGTGAATTAGATTAGGTTTCACCGAGGCAAGCTGGGATGACATTTCATATCTCAACGAAAATTCCTAATGCCAACCAAAGCAGAATTTCTATTTTTAAGATGAAATCAGCAGAAGAAAGGAATATTGCTTCATTTAAAGCGCTAATGTCCACGGAATACTTCAATATTGTCCTGAGCGAGTCATTCTGGCAGAAGAATACTCTGGTAAGAGAATTTACATCTTCGGTGTGGATCAATAATAAACCGCAAAATGTGTCGCAAACGAAAACTAATTATGCAATACCTTAGTTTTAGAATTGTATATTAAAATGTAAGTGGCTTGAGGAGCAAGCTTCGCGACTTGTATATTGACACAGTGGATTGGGTACATCAAGTTGATGCCTTCACAGAGACGTGGTTAAAACACGAAATAATTTCAGCTAAATTTTCAGAAGTAATAGGTTCGGTAGAAATGGGAGTGGTCTTGACTGCGGTACATGCTTCAATTTCTGCTAAATTGTTCTTCGTCTCTAATCCGAATAATACTGAATTCATTTGGGTCCGTCTGAAGTCGTCGAAACATAATTTATATATGACTTACTCTTACATTTATCCATTGTTTAATTCTGTTATCTATTTAGAGTATCCGATTCGATAGGTTTCAATGATGTTCTTATCAATTTGCCGACTTTAAAGTGGAATCTTGATCATGATGGTTGATTTTATATTCCATGTTATTCAGAGGTTTGTTATGATTCCTTCTTTGAAGATATAGGAAATCTGAGCTTGATGCAGCAACACATGGTATATAATTTTAGTAACAGACTACCGGACTTGGCATTTTCGAGAATAGTTGGTTTATCAACTTCTCGCACCTGCCCCTTAGTTCAGCCGGAAGATTGTTTTCATTCGACAATTGGTATATCTGTTGATATTGTCTTTCACACACAAATTGAACCTGACATCAAGGTACATAAATACGATTTTTTTAAAGCTAGTAATGGATCACTGTATATTGAGCTAAGCGTAGTAAACTGGAATACGCGCATTGCTGATCTTGGTAATAGTTTAAATTACGTTTATTACACATTGAATGTTTTTTTTTCGCGTTCCGTATTTCTTAAGTTGGCCGGAACTATGCCTATGTGCTCGTCACGGTGGACGAAAGAGCTTGAAAGAAATGGCTGCCCTGTGGTGTTCTTTTCCTACGTGGTGGCCAGACGGAGATTCGGTACTCTCAATAATAAATGCTGCTGACTCGATTTCAGTAAATGAAATGGGTTTTAAAAAGAACCCCATAAATTTTTATTGTTTGTAAATTCGGAAAGTCTTGGTAATATGCATGCATTTGATCTGAATTCTATTTTTAGCTTGTTTACAAAGATTTTCCCTATTATATTGAGAATTATGACGTTTTTTCCATTATGATATTGTCGTATTCTGAAGTTTTTAATGCCACATGTGCGTAAAATTGTTTCCCTTTTCGCGGTCCGAGGTCTTATAATTAGTTGCGCGGATGTTTTAGTGAAACCGATTAAGCACATTTTCAAATTTCTGAAAATGCACTTACATTTACCGCTGCATACGTCTGGCTGTAGACAATCAATTGAGAATTACAGATGCATTGCGAAACTATCCGCTTTGCCTAAACAGTTGGAAATACGTGTTACAAAGAGATTAGTTAGGAATATTAAAACAATTGTCTCAATGAAAAATCTACTGTTACTAATCTCTTAGAATTTGCTTGCACCTCTTTGACTCATTCAAAAATCGCATGCAATCCCATGTTGTTTATAGTGACCTTAGGAAGGCGTCAGTTAAATAATTTCTCTTGTTTGCCTTGAGAGACAATGCGACGGGATACTAAGTGAACATTTCCTCCGTATGAACAGCGTTTACCTTTGATCCATTTACCAACTGTTGAACGAAGAAGGTCCGTTCATGAAATAGAGTTTTTACCGTCTTGCTTGGGAGGTTTGATTTTAATATTCCTACAAGAGTCTCAAAGAATTTCATGCCTCTTTGGTTATCGCTGAGTAGGAGCAATTCTCCTTCCTTTTTTTTTTGTAAAAAATTTAACGACTTTTATTATTTAGTTTTGATGGATGATTCAAGCAATTATATGAACTCGTTCTTGCTTAATTTACGTTATTAAAAAACCCCTCACTCAACGTAATTCGTCTCAGGGCGCATCTTTGACTCCTTTGAGTTCACTCTTTCCAACATACGTACATATGTTACATATATGCAGAAATGGCTCGTTCTCCGTTTTCACATACTGGATAACACATAAGGAATGATTTGTTCATTTTGGTTATTTACTTGGTTTAACATCCAATTCTGGCTACGTAAATGGTGGGACCAACTTTGCTTGTTAATCTTAATTTATTACAAATATTCTACTTTTAATTTATTATTATTTCTGTCCATATTATTGAATTAAATATCGTGATCTAGTTTAAATTGGAGGATTGCAGGAATGACGGCCATTGCATTTTAGTTGGCTTACTGCACTCTGTGGGGATGTGAATCTTTCCTTACGCAGTTGTAACGTCCGCGTACATTTGAAGTGTAGGGGTTCCGTCGGTCTGCTTTAACCACTGCTCTACCCCAATATATTAGGTAAAATCATATTAACGGACTACCGTTATGGAGAACGTCCCTCTCTAAATAACGCTATTTTACATGAGAGAACTATGAAAAGAGGAAAAGTCCAAAGCTCCTCTGTGCGACTTGAGAATATTTTTTCTTTTTGATCTTGCTTTGATCTTGCTGTTCGATTTAAGAGGGAGTCTGAAAGCATAAATTGAAGGAAAAAGTCGTAAAAAGTCGCAGAGTTAAGTGATTAATGGACACAAGTATTTTGGCAACTAAAAACACAACATTTATCAAAAGATTAAAAAGAAATTTAAAAAAAAAAAAGAAAGAAGTTTAAACAAATACACAAGATAAAGCGAAATGGAACAAGAGATTTGTGCCTGATTAAATCTTCTACAAGAACCGAATCTAATATTCTTATCAAAAAAAATAAAAAAAATAAAAGGAATAATAATAAAAACTTTTCGAAGTACTCAAATTTAAAATAATAATTATTAAACGCTTTTTACGCCAATATACTGGTTTAGTTAATTGTATTGCTAAATGAAATCACAAAGGGAACTTTCAATACTTTCACTCTTTGAAGCGGTTTCTTGTTGACAAAATTGAAGTGATTTCACCTAGGTAGTGAACTGTAATTATTAATCAACTGTTAGGTTATTCGTCAAAATATGAATACATGCGTATGGAAAAATTAATTTGTTAATCTACTTGCACATACGTTTGTTGTTCCCTGAAAAAATCTCAAATATTTAAGTAGCAAAGTATGCAAACAAGACAAAAAGAAATGTATAAATAAAGAAATACCTAAAAATCGAATCAAATTAAAAAAAAAAAAAGAGAAAAATAAGACAAAATGAATTTTTATATTCAAGTGTTTACAACGTCCCCAATCGAAATGATCAGGAGGTTTATGAAGATCACGACGATGACGATGCAGATACAGCCTCTACCGAAAGTAATTATCAGCTAACGCAAAAGCAACAGATCTGGAGAAGACTAAAACTGAACATTCAAAAGACGTAAAGATTCCAATTGTGGAAAACGTGATATAAGCCCAAATGTGGAGAGCAGTACGCAGGGTGACATAATAGAACATGACCACACATGAACGAGTGGTGTAATTTCAAAGGTTTTTAATTTGTCCTTGAAACTAGGTGTTTTCCCGTTGTGTTGGAAAAGTAGCTTTCTTATTCCAATTGACAAAAGCGGAAACAGGCACCATGTAGAGCACTATAGGGGCATATCCAAGTTGAGTGTCATACCTTAATTGAGCGTATAGTCACCCAGAATATATGCTTTTGCCATCAAATCACATATTTCTCCTTTCCAGCATAGCTTTTGGAAAGGAAGATATACGGTGTCGAATTTATTAGAGTTCACTTGCAAGATGTCAAAGTCTTTTATTGGTTGCGCCAGCACGGACGTCATATGGACTGACTTTAGTAAAGCATTTGACCTGGTTAACCATAACTTAGTCCGTCATTAACCGTTCGCAGTCCCACTAAGTTCACTCGCGCGTACACCCAATCATGCCCCGCTGCCACGGTTACGTATGCGGCTTACGCACACATATGTAGCCAAGTACCTTTAATTCTAATTCTTTCATATATTCAGGTTTAAAAAAGAGGTTCAGGAAACTCGGGCAACGCTCAATTCTACTATTTTTACTTTTACAGACTGCACGACATTCAATAAACACAAGCAAAGGAAATTTTTCTTGACTACAAATTAATAGTTTCAGCATTATAATAAATTAATATTCATTAATGTAAACATATTGTTTTTTTTTAAATAATTTCAAATTCTCTCTAGTTTATTTATTACAATTTTGCTAACGTATCGAAAGATTACTTAAAGCTGGTTTATTTATTTATATTAATCTCTGTTATACACAAACTTTTATTGCAGGACATGTCAGTCAATTGCTTGTCCATATAATGTGCAAATGTTTTTTCTTTTATTTAAACCTATCGTTCGCTCAATTTTTTTTTAGGTTTTTTTGCTTTATGAATGAGAACTTGCACAATTTCTTTGCTTCTCTGCAAGCGAATATTAATAATAAATGCGTAAGAATTTAACTAAAATTTATTTTCTTCGTGATTAATCTTTTTTTTATTGTTTTCCAATATTTGAGGAATTTTTTTTATGATTTGTGCTTAGTTTTTACATACATGAATTGGATATTTTATATATTGTTAAACAATCAGTTTGGCAACTGATCGCGGCGTGATCGTATCGTTTTATTCTTGGGTGAAGAGTTATTGCACTGTTTTCGATTTCTTATTGCTTTACTTCTTTTTACGCGTTTGAAGCCTAATTATTTGTAAAGGCGTAAAAGTGTAAAGGGTGTAAGAATTATAATTATATTAAAATTATATTAAAATTTTGTGGATTTTCATTTTGGTTCTTGCGTTCAGCTCTTGAGCTCTTGATAATAAGTCTCTTTTGTGTTTTTTTTTTTTTTGGTGTTATTACAGCTTTTCTCTTGCTCTTTCTTTACTGTTGCTTCAGTAGTGTGTAAATTTTCGTATAATTTAAGAGATAATTTTTGTGATTTTGTTTTCTCCCTTTTTTTTATATTCGTCTTTGCAGGTTGGTTTTGATTTCTTTTGTTCTTTTGCTCTCTTGTTACACTGTTAATGTAATGGAGAAATTTTCTTAAATTTTCAGATAAATTTAGTGTTGCGATCCTCTTGATTTTGCTCTTTTTTTTTCTCCTCATAATCCATTTCTATCTTTTTGACTTGACAGTTTCTATATACACCATGTCGTTCAAAAACTGGCCAGGAATCTGAAAGATTCGTTTCGTGTTGGCTTTGCGATCACTTTGGCCATGCAAAGTGTGCCGGTATTATCGGTCGTGCTGCTGACGCAGACGTAGACTCCTCGAAAGGTTTACAATGGTCATGTCCTGACTGTAGGAAGCGGGACAGGGACTTCTACAAATTGTTCATGGCGACGAGATATGCTTTCTCTGAATTCAATAAAAATCTCAGCTCCTTGTGGGAAAAATTTGAGCTAATTAAGTCTGGATTTGATGATCGTCGCTTTATTGAGAAATCATCTACTTCCCAAGCCAGCAAAATTGCAACTCGTAGCGTAGCGTGTGGTACCTCTCCCCCGATTTCTTGTAAATCTGATTCGGTGGTACAAGCTAGCGCTCCCTCTAACTCTACAGCGAACGTCAGCGTTTCCGATATTGCTGAGTCGGTCGGTAACAAAATAGTTACTGACAACCCGGCTAGTACTACTGGTTTAAGCTATGCTGAAGTAGCAAGGGTATCTCCTCCCCATGCCGTGACCCACTCTAATCAGGCGTCATCGCCTAAAAATAATAAAGAGCAAAATAAATCCTCTTCTCCCCCTGGTTCTTCCAGTGTGAACGCTGGTCACCAAACTGGGCTCAAGCTATTCGTGCAAGTGTGGTAACCCCCTTAACATCTCAAAACGCCCCAGCCGTATAACCTACTGATCCTAATAGGAATGATATATGCTTGACGGCTGTTCCTCCCAGGAAAGCAGTATTTGTGTCAAGACTGGCACCTGAAACATCGGTGGATAACATAAAAGCTATCTGGCGGCAAAAGTCCCATCAGTCAACTTAAAGCGCTTTAGCATCTTCAAATTGGCTCCTTCTCAATCTACAGCAATATCTTCTTTTAAAATACTAGTTCCGACTGAACACAGTGGTATGTTGTTAAATAAACCACTGTGGCCAGTAGGATCCTTAATTAAGGAATTTATCTCTCGAGATCGACCCCGTAATGCCAAAGCAGTAGCTCCGCAGTTTATTCAGGACCATTATATCTCGTTTATCTAAATGTTAGTGGCCTAAATTCAAAAATTCGTTCTACTTTTCTAAGTTCAGTAAGCACGGAGTTTTTCTGTTTGGCCTTCAGTGAAACTTGGTTAAAACCTGATCTACATTTGTCGGAACTTTTCCATAATTTCTTCCAGGTTTTCAGAAATGATCGATTAAATCGCATTGGGGGCGGTGTATTAATTGCCATATCTGCTTCAGTCCCGTCCAATTCAAAAGAATTGCCCACTTCTCCTGACGTTGAATTTATCGCCATTCGGGCGAAAATGCCTAATGGACAGCTATTTATAACCTGCTCCTATATTCCCCCAAATTCTGATATCTCCATATATAAGAAACAGGCTGCCCTCATTTTTGAAGTGGCCAAGCAGTCTACACCCACCGATATGGTCGTTGCGTTGGGAGACTTCAACTTGCCCCAAGTCACTTGGTGTAACAGTGATAATTCTGGCTGTTTGATTCCTACTTCAACATCTGATAGAGCTGTTATTTTCATTAATGAATTACTTGATCATAATTTAGTTCAATATAACCGTACCACTAATTGTAATGGTAGACTGCTAGATCTTTGCTTTGCCAATTTTCCTGAGATTAGTGTAGTGTAGAGGATCCTTACCATTCAGCAGTGTGCATTTCCTTTCATCATAAGTATGATGGTTCGTTGAACTGCCTTAATGTTCCTACTATAACCTCTTCAAGCAAATATTGTGATTTCCATAAAATCAATATTGTATTGTTAAAATATCATCTTTCACATGTGAGGCTTGATTTCTCAACCGGAAGTATTGAAAGCTAATTGTCATCGTTCTACAATTCATTAAATCTAGCTACTGCTGCATCTGTTCCGATCAAGCAGTGCCGTCCTCGTAGCAGATGTCTCCCGTGGTTAAATAAGGCAATTAAATATCACAAGAATAGAAAAAACACGCTATTCAAAAAATACTCGAAAAATGGCTCTGCTCGTGACTATTTTGCTTACTCGGTGGCAAGGCATAGATTTAACTCTTTCAACCACCATTACTATTGCAGATACCTTCAGTTCATTAAATCCTCTCTATTTGCTAATTCTAAATACTCTTTTAAATTTGTTAACTCACAAGGAAAATTTTCCACTCTTCCATCGCATGTTTCTTTTAATGGCTCTGATTCTTCGGAGGATTTTGAAATCCCAAACCTGCTTGCTGAGTACTTCCGCCGAAGCTTTTCGACGGCTAATTTCGATTTATCAGCAAACTACCCATATCCTATAACTAACTTGGTTTCCATACCTAATTTGTTTCTGAAGATGACGTTTTTAAAGGGTTGAGTTCTCTAAAATACAGTTGTGCGCCTGGACCTGATGGAATTCCATCATGTATATTTAAATCTTGAGCTGCTGAGTTACGTGGTGCTATCTCACAGATTTTTAATCAGTCCTTGAATTTAGGTGTTTTCCCTTTGTGTTGGAAGAGTTGTTTTATCATTCCTATTCACAAATGTAGGAGCAGACAACTTGTTGAGAACTATAGAGGCATTGCCAAGTTGAGTGACTTCCCTAAACTATTCGAGAGAATTGTTACTCAGCATTTGGCCTTTGCCAACAAATCGGATATATCTCCACTCCAACATAGCTTTCGAAAAGGTCACCAATCTGTTAGAGTTTACTTGTCATGTTTTCAAGGCTTTTTCTAGTGGCTGTCGCACTGATGTCATATACAGATTTTAGCAAAGCGTTCGATTTGGTTAACCATAACTTACTGATCTTCAAACTCTAAGCATCTGGCTTCCCTTCCCATTTAGCAAAATGGATAAGCTCTTATCTGCATAATAGGTCATCCAGAGTTTTGTTTAACTTCACCACCTCATATGAATTTCCCGTTACGTCAGGCGTACCTCAAGGTAGCCACTTAGGACCCATTTTATTTAATCTATACATTAATGACTTGCCCTCGGTGATTAAATCCAGCCAGATCTTAATGTACGCTGATAATGTGAAACTGTTTTCTTCCTTCTCCATTGAATCGCAATCGCATCAGCTTCAAAGTGACCTGAATAATTTGGTTGCATGGTGCTCATCGAATTATATGACGTACCTCATAAGTAATGTAAGAAGCTTTCTTTTTCAAGAAGGAAGTCATTCATTATCCACTATTTCATAGACTCGCACAAATTGGAAAACGTGGAGTCGTCCACAGATTTAGGCGTTCTATTTGACCATAGGTTACGTTTTAACTTGCATGTCGAGTTCTCATTAAGCAAAGCTAGGTCCACGCTTGATTTTATTAAGAGGTGGTCCAAAAAGCTTGGTGATCCTTATATTAACAAAAGGCTGTACATTTGTTTGATTAGAACTATACTCAAATGTGCTTCTGTTGTGTGGTCTCCTTCATATAGGTGCTATGTAGATTCAATTGAATCTATTCAAAAGCAATTCTTGCTGTTTGCCCTTAGGAATTTGGGTTGGGATCCGTTTGCCTCTCTTCCCCCCTATGAAAATAGGTTGCTTCTGTTGTCCTTACCGTCTATTGACTCGCCGTCATTACTTGGAGAAATAAGTTTTAATGTTTCTAACCGCTTCTTTAGGCACTTTACCTTGGTTAGGGTTAGTCAATGTAAATATAATTATGAGCTGTTTAACCCGCTCAGCGTTGTTTGCAAGAACCTGAATGGCATCTTTCACCTATTCTCATTATCGGACTCTTTAAAGTCCATTAAAGCAACGTTGCTTAATGCACGTGATTTGCATATGCCATACCTGAACTAGCTTTGAACCGCAAAAAGTCATTATGACTCGAAAATGAATTGCTGTTGACTATTATAGGTTGTCAAGCTTACGCATGTTTGCGATGGCTTAGGGGTGCATTTGCAACTTGGTCCTGTATCGGTTGTGGGTGTGGCTCTGTGCTAATTGTGTACATGCCTTTTTCCTTGTCTTCTTTTTTCCTTTTTATTTGTTTTATTGTACTTATACTAAGTTTTAATAATAATTAATTTAAGATTTACTTTAAGAGTCATTTGAACTTGACTGTCATTTGTTTTTAGTTGCGTTCCTGTATAAGCAGAATAAATAAATAAATAAATAAATAAATAAATTAAATTTTATGTATTTCGCACCATTTTCAATAAATGTACATTTTATTTTGTTTTGGAAGTTTTTCTTTAGATCTTTCCACGAATAACTCCTCGTTCTTTTCTGTCTGTGCGAACTGTGCTCTCCTGAGGTTTTTTGGAGAAAAAAAAATCACAGAAACACAAAAACCACCACCACCGAACACTCAAGCCAAAAACCCTCTCCCTCAACAAAATCGTTGTTTTCTCGCTCGCTCTCTTTTCTTGTGTCACATAGCGGCAAGCCGCTATTTTAGCAATTACGCCATATCGATTAGCGGCATGCCGTACGATATTTCTGTTTAACACATTTTCCTCGGAGTTGGGTTCGCGTCAACTTTAAAATGATCTAAATATTTTGGTCGCATGGTGCTCCGTAAATTTTATGAAACTGAATCTAAATAAATGCGTGAAGGTGTCTATCTCAAGAAAGTCGTCATATAATTCGTTATATTCCATTGATTCTCGTAACTTAGAAAATGTTGAGTGGTATATGGATTTGACCAAAGACTACATTTTAAGTTGCATGTAGAGCGTTCCTTAACTAAAGCTAGGTCAACGCTTGCTACATAAGAAAAAGGCTTTACACGTTCTTAGTTAGACCTACACTAGAGAATGTAGTTACTTTATATTTATTAAGCGAAATCATCGTAAATACAATTATAAGATGTTTAACCCGCTCAGAGTTGCTTGTAGTAATTTAAATGAAGTCTATCACTTGATCACAATTTCTGATTCATTAAAGACAATCCAAATAGTGATACTTAATATAAGGGATTTTCGCATGTCCTATTTAAATTAACTTTGAATCCAAATAAGTTATGAATTTCACAGTAAATTTGATTTTGCCGTTGTCGGTTGCCATGATTAACAAATTTGGGTTTACTCGCATTTGGGTTCTGGATTGGTTCTTTGGAAGGCGGGTGCACCGTTGCAAACGGCTTGCATGATTATTTAAGTACATATGAATCTTAAATTTATATTTCAATTTTATTTCTAATTTGTACTAGTTATATCTACTATCCCAGTACTCTACTCTAGATTTACCTATCCCTAATTCTTACTAAATATATATACTTAAGATTTACTCTAATTCCTAATAAGTATAAGATAGTCTTTCATAGTTTATGAAACTCGACAGTTAAAATGTAGTTTGTTGAGTTTTTCTCCTGGTTTATAAATAACTAAAAATTCCTGACAGACGTCATAACACTAAAATAGGAACAATTGAAGAAACTGATGGCAGATAAAGGCACAGAATTCACAAACGGCTTAATGAAGGAAATATTGAAACTCCAAGCACACAATAAAAATTCTCAACATCACACCATCACGATTCTTTAGAAAACGTAGAACAAAATTACAAGCTCCTATATGAATATCCTTTAGCCCTTATAGAAAACGAAGAATGTGATAAATGGATACATTATTATATCTTCGCATATAACATTCTCACGAGGACGCAAACTACACATCATTTGAATTATTATTTGGAAAGCTACCATATATGCCACACGAAAGTATAAAAGAATCCAACACTCAATTAAACCCAGATATATATATTAATTAAATAATTAAAGAAATAACCCAATTATTCACTACAAAAGGACGAGAAATAGTTATAGTTAGCAAACGAAAGAAGAATGCTCAATTCAAAAGAAAACCGGACGAGTGCGAAAATATAAAAATAGGAGATTTAGTACTAATGAAATAGCATCATGAAAATAAACTCCAGAAATTCCACGCAGATCCATTAAAATAATACTAATGTAAAATTGAATATTAATAGTAAAATTAAGAAATTGCACGAAAATTTAATCAAAACGTATAATATACCATTGTAAAATAGTGCATTAATTTATCACATATTTACTCTACACAAAGATTACGCAAGAAACTCACTCAAAAACGCTAAGGATACACTCAAAAACGATGAATAAGTATTTATATTAATCTACAGCAATATAGCTGTGAATACACAAAGCAATGATGGAATCAAACCAAACAATCAGCTTGTGAGTTTCATCCACAGTAAAAAGAAGCCACAAAAATGTACATAACTTGGTTTATATGACTCCACCAAACGTTGCGTCTGGTCGTACCAATTTGTTTTAGTTGTTTCTTCCAGCACTTGAACTGAAAGAAACTGCACACAGAAATGATCAATGTTTATTTAACAAATGGCAAAGTTTGATTGTAAAAACGTAGAATATTACTATAAACTAACTCAGAATTATTTCACTACATACTATAATATATAAAATACATAAAATGGTGCATTTGCGTTTTACATTTGTTTACTCCAGAAATACGGACAGCTTGAAGTGTGTCACAAAAAATGCAATATAGGCAAATTAATATAAACAACGAAGACACAGTTCAAGGTCTGGATTATGTAATCAGCAATATTGTTATCTATGGTCAATTATGCAGAACAGACAAACATGACTGTGCAATTGCAAGTGCATGAGCAAATCGCACAAAGCTACGTTAACAAGTGCATATACAACCAAACATGAACGTGCAAATGCAAAGATATATACTTAAGACTAAACATTCTCCCCCGCGTTGACCAATCGGTCAACTAACTTGGTTGTCCATGCCTTGTTAGACCTGGACCATGAAATTTGGACAGGAAGGAGTACGGGGAGCAGGGATGGTACGGGGTGCTGGAGTTGGTGTTTCCTCATGTTGTGGGACGTTATGGTTTGGTGCAGCGGTAATGTGTGCCTTATTAAGGAAAACCATACGGCAGGATATAATGATGATTTCGGCTGCTGATGATGCTACCTTAAGATTATGATTGGAACTATCATGATGCTGAATACTGGCTGCTTGTATGACTTCCAACTTGCGTTGAATTGCTGCTAGTTCAGTTAGCTGAATAGCATAGTGGCTGGATAGCACAGAATAGTTGATGGTTGCGGTGGAGTTATCATTGGTGAGGTCTTGTTGTGGCAGTTCTGACAATTCTCCAAGACTTCTATACGCTGACGTTAATGTTGTTGTTATGGATTTATGGCCTGAGATGTGGATGGAGTCGTGTTGGAGAATACATTCTGGTTCAATAATTAATAAACCAGAACCTTTCAAGTTGGGTGGGATTATGTCGCTGCCACATACTGCAGTTGCTTGCGTGAGTGATGACGATACATAGATCCGTTGTTGTTGTGTGCTAAAGTAATCCACCTTACATTTGTTGTGAGTCTCTTCAGCGAGCAATTTGGCAAGGTGAGGTTGTTGAACAGGTTGATCTCACATTTACATTTTTCAGCACTTAAGTTGTATTGGAGTTGAACCTTATGCCATATGACAGAATCTTGTATTAAGATGTCGCAAGAATTGAGCTGAGAGGATGAGACCAAAAAATGACGTTATATATTGATGTTTACAGCCAGCAGAGAGCTGCAAGATTGTATGACTACCATGGTGTTGTTTATAGTTTGGAACAGGCGTTAATTTATAAATTTTGAATTTGTCACGATTGACTAATGGCAACTTTATGCTGAAAACCACGTTATTGCGAGTGAGCCCACCCTTGATCTTCATTAATTTATAGAGCTCCAACAGGCCGTCCTCTGATGCGGGTAAATCCAAAGATTGAGGCAAGTAGATTTTAATTTGCCTAATCTCGGTCTCGACTTGTGCTGGCGTTAGTAAAAACGGATTGATTTTTCCATGGTGGGTATCAGTCAGCGCATCCAGAATAAGTATTTGTATTTTTTGCAATTTATTGGCTATGAATGATAACTGCATAGTACCCCAACTGAAAAACTGTCTGCCTGTTCACCCTTGCTGGTTTTATTGGTCGCAATTTGCAGATCATCGAAGTTCGACTCCGTGGAGGCCAGTCTTTGTTTGATAAAATTTTCTGCTGAACTGACAACTGATGTTTGATCCTTTAACAATTTCAGTATGAATAAATCACTCTCTTGTAACTTAGTGATTGTTGTTGACATCTTTTCAGCTTATTCGGAATCACGTACACCGAATAATGAATGTGCGACGTTTCCAATGAAATCAATTGCACCTCCTTTCTTTCGTGATCTGTGCAGTAATGTGTTGTCGAGATCCAAATCATTCTCTATGTGTTGGAAATGGTCCATAGCGTGTAAACACGAAACATTTGATTTCATTCTTGGGCAGAAATCTCGTAAATAATTTGTTCTGGTGACTAAGAACGCCATGTCGCTCCAATGGCTTGAAAGATCGTAGTATACAATTATATTCCATTGACTTGATCGATATAGCAGTGAATCCAATTTCTTCAAAATGAATTCCAAGCTTAGATCCAAATTTCTGATTGTTTGTTCGGGTTCCAAAAACCATAAAGAGTATTAGCAACATTGCTGATAGTGTGACCAAAGGATTGGTTGAAGGCAATCTCATTCTTTTGACTTCTGGCTCTGCAGTTTCTTCTAGAATGATTTGTGCATCTGGATTGTTATCATCAATGGGGAGAAAGGCGAGGCGATGTATCCTTCGTTTAAGAATTCCAGATGAGGTTTTTACGTCAGCAACCCGAATAGATCCATCGTTTCCTGGATATACATTTGTAACTTGTCCTAATGGTTTTTTAATGGTAGGAATGTTTTCTTCTTTGATGATAACCATATCTTCTGGCTTGATGTTGGGACATGGTTTCTTCCATTTATGTCTTTACTGTAACTTGTGAAGATATTCATTGGACCATCTCTTTCAGAATACGTGTTTGAGTTGAGAGAAGTGTTGCCACCCTGACAAAAGTGAAAGCTTCTTGGAACTGGCTTCAGTGTCAACTTGAGCTGTAGGAGCTTCACCAATTAATAGGTGTCCAGGAGTCAGGGCAGCAAAATCAGATGGATCATTGGACATGGCTGTCAAGGGATGCGAATTTAAAATTGCTTCTATTTCAATGAGCACAGTTTCCAATTCTTCATAAATTAATGAAGCTGAGCCTACATTGCGGATTAGAAGGTGTTTTGCTGATTTGAAGGCTGCTTCCCATATGCCTCTAAAATGAGGTGCCCTGGGCGGGATGAAGTGGAATTGTATTCCCTTTGAACTGCAGGTTGAAGTAAGGGGTTGTTTTCCATTTGCGGAAAACATTAAACTAGAGAGTTCTGATAACTTGTAGCTAGCGCCAACAAAATTTGTTGCCACTTTAAATGTTCCGACAGCGTCTTTTTCGACTGATAAATCACTTGAGAGCTGCTATGAAGACCGCTGTTGAAAGATCACTTACTAGTTGAAAGTGAACAGCCTTTGTAACGAAACAACAAAAGACTGCTACATATGCCTTCGTAGGTTTCTGTCCACTTATCTTGTAGTGTAGTAATGGTCCAAAATAATTAACCCCTGTATTTATTATGGCCGGCGTCACTCGCACTTGAGGAATATTAGCCATTATTTGTTGACATAATTTAGGTCGCGCCTTGACACAGTTTTGTACAGTCGCTCTGACTGTTATTTTTCCTTTTATAGGCTAGAACCGTTGCTCATTTATTTCCAATACTGCTTGTGGACTGCAGTGCTTGTTGTCATCCTGAACTAGTTTTAAAAGCAGTTTAACCACTGCGTCATTCTGCGGAAGGAGTAGGTGTTTCGTGTCATACAGTAGAGCGGATTCTTGTAACCACCCACCTACTCGAATGATTCCGTTGTCATCAAAAAACGGAGATAGTATGCAGATCGGACTTTGTTTTGCCATCTCTTGATGGTTCTGCAATTTTTTGATCTCACCTTGGAAGTCATAATTCTGAATTGCATGAATTATGACCATAAGTCCCGCTTCAAGTTATTTGGTAGTAAGTGCTGTAATATCAGATTTTGAAGAACCTCTGGGTGTGGATAGTCGGGCGAAGCGAAGTACATAGGAAATGATTCACTGCAGCTTGCCGAATGAACCCTTGCGATCAATATTGTAAACAAACTCATAATTGCATAGTTAGTAGTAATGGGATCCGGTAGGAACTTGGAATTGTGACAGGAATGGTGTCGGCCAGCATTCTTGACTACCGTGTAGAAATAATGACCCAAGAAACCACATTTGGCTTTCTGCTAGGAGCTTTGCTGATAGTCCCCTTGAGAGAATGTCTGCTGGATTATCCTTAGAACTCACGTGTCGCCCTGATAAGGTTAAAGATTGAATCTGAGAGATTCTGTTACCAATAAATGTTTGAAAGGATGATTATTGGCAATTTATCTAAGACAGCACTAGAATCAGTACAAAGATAAATTGGTAGGTTAATTAATCGTAATCGATATGCGAGTTGTGTATCTAAGAGTGCTGCACACAATTCTTTTGTGGTGTAATTCCTTGGGTCCACCTTTGCCTTGATACAAAGGTGGTCAGTCTTTGATATCCAGATGAGCCCAAGGGCTTTAATCGATTCCCTCTCATCACTGCTGAAGTTAAGGTTGACTTTCCGATGATCTTGTGGAATGTTTTGCAATAGCTGGGAATAATTATCGCTTCATTTTCGGCAATTGAATCCATGTTTTGTTAAGATGTGGATCAACTGCCGTTGTCATTCTATTGGCGGTCAAATCAAGGGGGTCGGCTAATTCTCCCAAAAACAAGTTATTCAAATCTAAACTATTAATTTCTTCGAACTTTTCGGAATGAACGCGAAACAACAGACCAGTCACTAAGAATAAATTACCTTTTTGATGCTTAATTAAGAAATTTCAATTCGAATGACCATTTAGCCAATCGGCCGTGGAAATCCCTTTGGGACCTTAACCATTTAAGAAAAGAGTGATCAGTAAGAACTTTAAACACATTACCTTCCAAATAAGTACGGAAATTTTTTACTGCCAGGAGGGCCGCTAAACATGCTTGTTCAGAGACGAAAAAATTCCTTTCAGCACTATTGAGCTTAAGAGACATTGAACCTCTTCTTCTTTTTCCTTCTGTTGAGCTAACACGTCTCCTACTCGAAATTAACTTGCATCACATATGATAGAGAATGGGCTAGTAAAATCTGGATTACGTAACAACGGCGCAGAACATAATTATTCTTTAACACTCTTAACATATCTGTCAGAGGGCAGAAAATTGCGAAACGTTGATAATATTAGGATCTTCGTAACTGACGTACGTAGTCGGGTAGCCGATAATCTCGAATAGCCTAAACCTTGTCGGTATTTATTTGGATAGGGCCACAATCTTTTAAATGTCCCAAGCATTTTACTTATTTTTGCAAGAAATCACTTTTTCCAATATTAATATTTAAATTGGCTTTTCGCCTTGATGACGTACACCTTATCCACTAATCGGCAGTTGGTTTGGAATGCACAACCCAAACTGAATGTCACAAATATACGTATTGGGCGACCAGACACTGTAAAGTTTGTGTTTGCTCTCGATTTTTTTGTAACGATATTTGCCAGCAGGCATTTTTTAAGTCAAGGCAAATCCGCCTTTGACAATATACTCAATATCCCATCAAGGCCTGCCCTACCTTTAGTTTCCTTCGACCTATTATTTGGAATAGGAGACCCCGAAGTTGGATGTTTACACCCCTACGTCTACTTTCCTCCCATAAAAAACAAATAAAAAAAATTCTAGCACATTTTAAGATTTGATAATCGTAAGGAAGAAAATTTCCCTATAATGGTTTTCTTATATTACGATTTTTGTTTTTTTTTAAATAAAAAATTATTTTTGAACGTTCAAAGAAAAAAAAAGGAAAAAGAAATAACATATATGTGCAAATATATATATACGTATAATAAATGACCGCATGATGAAAGCTGTTTCTCTTTTATCTATTATCAGGTCCCACCTTGATTTTCAGCAAAATTTCTTTTGTATTCTTATTCTTTTCTTCTCAAGTATGCTGTTTGTTTTAACATGTATATTATGTCCTTTTCGATTTTCTGTATGTGTATATTACACTAAGTTCTTTTCTAGGTTCTTTGTATCACTAATTTTTCTATGTATTCTTACAACTTTAAATGATTAGATTTATAGGACAAATGTTTAAGCACTTCCACTTATATATACTCTAATTTAACAATTATTAAGTTAATTTGTATTTTAGTTGAAACACAAATTCCTCAGTTGCTTATGTTTTGCATTTCTGTGTTCTCTTTTACACACTTCCATTCTGTAGCATATTACACGTGTGTAAAATTTTCATACAGGTTTCGTTGCGAATCTCAATTATGGATTGAAGGATCTTTACTTACAGCAATATTGCAAACAGGATCATATTTATTTTATCATTAATGTTCAGTTAAAAATACTTTTGATCAGTTGGTGTGACTTTTATACATCGCATATTTTTAGTTTCACATATATACACCTAAATTTATACTTTATAATCTCCGCTCACTTCACAAATTTCGGGTCATTATATTATGCGTGAATGTGGACTCTCTTATAAATTTCTTTTTTTAATTTCCAAATATGGCGTCCAGGATTTTTATCCAACGTGTGACAATTAGAACAACGAAAATTAATTCTGTAAAAAAAAATGAGATATGTCGAAATATGTTGCTGTACATTTTCTATATGATTACAATTAACAAAAATCACTCCGATACTTGATGCCATTGTTGATGGCATTTTTTTGCGCTATGTTGATGATCAGAATTACAAAGATTTCCAATCTTTTAGCACAGTTTAAGACGTTTGATATTCAGACATTAAGAAATAAAACATGTTTAAATATATCTTTTCCCTTTGCACTCCATGTCTTATTGCTTGCAAATGTGGTTTTTAACAAAACTTTTTACTAATTTCTACTTTTATTTACGTTTCAGCATATTTCCACTCGCTACTCTCGAAAATTAAATATAGACCACCATCTTTTTTCTTCGTTTTCACGACTTATTTTTTTTACTGTTATCGCATGAAGTTGCTTACAGTTTTTTTTTTTTAAACGTCCATCCTCCTTTCAAGAGTGAGATTAGCAAATTCACTTAGGGTTGTATCTGTAGCAACTCTTACATGTTACAACCACCTGTTGCAGACGTTTTCGGCGAGTCTAAAGGATCGAACAAAATCCATTCCTGTAAAGATATTTTGCTGAAGAGATAGACTTATCAAAAAAGGTAATACGGTTAATTTTACCCTCAACCATGGTTATCCAGCACGCAGCAACATGTTTACTACCATCAGCAACGACATAAGAAATTCTCTTTGGTTTGGAACAAATTCTCAAAATCAACGTGATCGGGTGGTGGACCGCTTGGGTCTTTTATAAATTGGAGAAACCAATTAATTTTATTTTATTTGTGTAAAAGGGCATGGTAAGATTTGCAAATCTTAAGAAGAAATTTTTCGGATGGATGGGAAGCGTTATTCTCAAATTGAAGCAATTCGGATTCCATGGGATTTTAAGAAACAAATTGAGTTAAGGTAGCTGTGTCTTGTGTGACCTCGGACTCGGACAGCCCCCTGACAAGTTTTTTGAGAGTTATTACACTTTGGTGTATATACATTTGGAGTCTCACGGATCTATGACCAGTTTTTGAAAAGTTTCGACAAATAATTGCTTTGAATTCTTCAACAACCTCAATAACTGCGTCATCATCCTCTTCACTTTCAGGCACGTGACGAATACAAGGTGTTGTGAATCTACATTTATTCAACTCTTCCTTCAATAACTCAAGTCTCAATTCTCTCAAGAGAGATAGGAATCTAATGTCAAGGTGTATAAGTTCTATGCGAACTTCGGTCCGTTAATTCGTTTTCAGAATTTCTACTAATTCGTTATTTATTTACTTTTTATTTACACATGAAACTCAGCTAAAACAAGTTAACAGCCGAATTCAATTGACTCTTAGAAGGAAATCATACTCTAAATATTATTAAAAACTGGTATAAAGTCTATAAGGAGAAGAACACAGAAAAAACAAATTAAATAATAATTCATGTATAAGTAAATAAATAAAGAAGAAAAAAAGTATGTACGCAACTAGCACAAACGCACACCCGTGGTTGCTTGATCCAAACGAATGCAGAAATAGCTAAGTTTAATACATTAAAGAATGATGACAATAGTGTTTCAATACTCGCAGCAGAAAAAACGAGCATGATGTGTTAAAGATGACATCTAAGCAGTAAAATATTGGTTTAATTAAAATCATAATGCTTATTAGAGGTGGTCGGAGTTGACACGTTAGAGTCAGACTCTACGTGTTAGAGAATACAAATTGCTGAGTGCTACGGAACCTCAGGTAAAGTAAAAAGTGGACAGCGACTTACAACTACCTAAATTGAATCTAGCAGTCCGCCGTTACGGTTAGGAGTATGGTTGTATTAAAGTAAATTACGATCAAATAATTCATTGAAAACCCGAATATCCGTGTGTGAGGACCACAATTATAACTTTAACATTAAGTAAGTTATGGCAAGTTGAAGCCCGCCACTATAACTATACTTACACTTTTCCGTTACGTCGCGAATGAGGACAGCATGTTTCTTATAAAGAGAGATGCCCGCATTTGGAGGATTATAAGGGCATATAACGACATATAATTATTTACTGGCAGTTTTCGCCCGATTGGCAATAAATTTAACGTCAGGAAGTGTAAGGATTTCAAATGAACAGGACTGGACTGCAATGGCCATTAAAACAACACCACCAGTGCGATCCAATCGATCGCTTCTGAAAACTTGGAAAAAATTGGGAAAATGTTGTGACGAGTTAATCAGGCTTTAACCAGGTTTTAGTGAAGCCAAACAGAAAGCCTGCGTGCTTACTGAATTTAGGAAAGTGAAGTGAGTTTTTGAGTTTAGACTCCTAACATTTTGCTAGCTGAAAGTTAATGGGCCTGAAGAAACGTTTAGTTTTGTGAAGGTAGAGGAAATACCGAATTAGTATTACAGAAACGATCCCAAGGGATGAATTCCTTTATTAAGGATCCAACTGCCCTCAATGGTATATTTAATAAAATTTCCATGTTTTTAGTCAGAGCTAACACCATAAAAGACGATATTGGTCGATGTTGAGATGGAGCCAATTTGAACACGTTAATGCGTTTTAAATTGACGGATGGGACCTTTGTAACAAGAAAACTTTTTATGTTTTCCTCCGAGGTGTCACGCGGCAGTCTTCTCACGAATGTTGCCTTTCTGGAGGTAGGACCGTCGAGCAGACGTCATCCGTACTAGGAACGATAGGATTCACAGGTAGAAAACTTTGAGTTGTTGAGAAAGGGGAGTGACCACACTTGCTTGTGGAACTGGTGCGCCTTGCCTAGCAAGGGGACCAGAGGATACACAACACGAACAGCTTAGGGATTTATTATTTTTGTTAATATCCTTTGGGGATGTGGAGAGAGTAACTTGATCGGCACCAGTGGGAGGATTTACCTTCGCCACTTCAGCATAGCTGAAACGAGGAGGACTTCCCAGCTTATTGGTAACTTTTATATAACCAGCTAAGTTGATGATAGGGGGCACGCTCAGTTTCTCTGCAGGCAAGGATGGAACACTCGAATGAGTGATTTAGGCGAAGGCGGGGGTGACGTACCGTACGTACGGTACGAGTTGGCTTTTACAGGGTGTGGGGAAAGATGAGTGCTCTAGATAGCTAGGCTCATCGAACATTGCCTTGATTTTTTCAATGTTTTCCCAGAATGTCAGGAGATTTTTACTTAATTAAGAAAACCCATTTCTAGTCTCCTTGAAAGGCTTATAAAACTCAATATGCTTGCATTTATTAGGAATCTTCCTTCTTTTATTAGGGATCTCCGACCGAACTTGCTTTGTCAATCAGAGATTAATCGTGACTCACGGCAGCCGAGCGGTAGAGTAAAATACATATCCACATGGTGGTCCCGCTTGTTTGTGCCAGGAAATAATCCATCCAACGATTCAATACAAACATAAAACACACAAACAACACAGAGGCTGACCGCACCAGAATATCTCGTCAGGCAATGGCGACGTAAAGACCGTGAGGCAACAGCTATTCCTTTAATCAATAAAAAACCAAGATGCAGAAAACTATTTAAAAATAGAAAGCGCCTTAATTGGATGGGTTAGCCAACCCATCGCTTTCCATATCGCTTGCAAGCACTGGCAAGGAGTAGATACATTAGAAAGGTTGTAACGAGTCTTCTTGGGCAGGGTAAGCTCAGGCCTCAACCAGGACTCCTTCCACGAAATTTATAATAACTTGGACCTTCGGATTGGCGATTAATAGTTGGAAATTTGATTTTATTATTTACTAGCGATTTTTATTGAAAGAGCGTATAAAAAAAAAACCAGCTTGGTGACCCGACTTTCGCTTCTTCGTTTCGTTCGATTATTATTTTCTTTCCGCGTTTTCCGTATTGCGAGATCTTCTGAAAATAAACGGAACACGTCGCGGGTGTTACAGCAGTCAGCCTTGGCCTACAGGGCCGCTTGTTCGTCCCTAATCGTTTCACGTCGTAAGAGGGGGTGTCCATAAGTCCTTCGGGGATGACGGCTAAGCCAAACCGGCCATCCCCTATCCGTAAAGGTCAGCAATCCTAATAGTCATTCAGGGATGACGGCTAAGCCAAACCTGCCATCCCCTATCCGTAAAGGTCAGCAATCCTAATATCCTAATAGTCATTAGTCCGTATTCACTTACCTTTTGGCTGCTGTAACACGACTGAAAAGCTGAGTGTGATGCGACGCGCTCTTTTATAGTCGCGATCACCATTGCTATCCCGTTACATCGATGTTTTGGGCTATATTTGTGTTACAACCTTTTACTTGCCTGTGTGTTGTAACAATATTTTTATGCTATCTATTATTTTTTATGCTAGCTGAGGTCTGATCAAACATGTTTGCGTGCAACCATGTTATCATCTCAGCTTTCCTTGTGTAAGTGTTATTCTGCTACCCTATATTATTACTACCTCATGTGATTGTTGGTGCTGGCTTAGGTACTAAATCGAATGATTTTATAAACCGTTAAGCATGCCTTCATGTAATATGCAAATTTTTATAAGCCCTCCTTTTTCTTCACAAACGTTTGCTTGTATGCTTAACTTATGCTTAGTCGCGTATGTTATTATCAACATCATTGATCTAGGTACCGAATCGTATGATTTGCTACACCGTTAAGTATGGTTTTTTTTCCGAAACCACAAAGCCGCTGGGTGTGTGCTTTTGCAAATGTGAGTGGTTCAGCAGCTTGTTGATAATTAAGGGTGAGTTATTGGCATGTCGCTTAACGGATTATAACTTGTTTCTCTACAATGTTTATAAGGCCCTACTTATATATATGTTGGACAATGTAAAGACTTATATGCAGTGTTTATCTATGTGCTACTTAAGAATATATTTTATTTATATACATTTTATTTATATACATTTGTGGTCACTAGCGTGTGCGGGAGAAGGATGATCGTAAGGAGAGCCGATATGTAAGGGGCATTCATGTGGAGCGACAATTCAGACGGACTGTTTTTGGAGTCTACGGGTAGACATTTACACGGACGGATTTATTTTTAGTAAGGAAGTAAAACGCTTCCTTAGGTGGCTCGAAAAAAGACAAGGTGCATCATATCACCAAATCGAGAGTAAGTTCACAACAATACATTTTAAGGAAAATTACATATATATTGTATTAGGCGTAGTTTCTATCTTTGTAGCACTAAAAACTTTTAATTGTTTTAAGAGCTATACACTAGAAAAAAAATTAACAACAATACCACAGTATAAATAGGAAACCAAAAAAAAAAATGAGAAATACGAGTCCTTCAAATGGATAGAATAGATGAAATTACATTTCTCGTGGAAAAATTAACAATCAGTTTAAAAAAGTTAGGCAAAAAAGCCACAAAAAGGGCACTGTAAATAACAAAGTACCAGAATCTGAGGAGTACAGAGGTAGAATACATAAATGCGACAACATCTGAAACGAATTTCAATCTGGAAACAGCGTCTGAATCTATACCCACAATCCGCGGGAACAGTAAAGATTCAAATGCTTTTCTAAAAGCAGCAGAGACAGTACATAAAAGTTTAAACATAGAAAAAAACCAAAGTTAGCAGAATGCATATTCTATTGTAAGCTAGCTCCTAATATACCTAAGAGGCCTAAGAGGCACATTAGAGGAACTGAAAACCAAATTAAAAACTAAATACGAAACAAATAAACCAATACCATAATTACATTCCGTAGTAATCATTGAAATAGTTAGCATAACAAAGAAAAAATCTTAAACCTAATTGCATATTTAAGCGGTCCACAAATAAAAGGCTTGTGCACCAACCCCACCACTGAAGAAAACATGTTATCACAACTACTTTGAAAAACGGTCTAGATGACTGCATTAAACTTATTATTTTTGCGACACGATGGAAAACATACTTGGAAGCAATTAATATTGCGCTCGAATTTGAATAATCGAACACAGCGAGCACTCACATTGTGTATAAAAATAAATATATAATAATAATACCACAGCACCACAACTACATTAGCAATCATAACAGGAAAAGTTATAATAACAATTATAACAACAAAAACCCTAGCAATAGAAGTTACTATCCTACATGATAATTATATATATAATTGTAAAAAATCTCAAGATAGAAACTGTAATAACCGAAGCTTGCATCATCACAATAAGAACAACAGAAACCCCACAAACAGTAATAAAAACAACAGAAACAATAGATATCATAACAATAACTAAAAAAGTCGGAAAAACAACTGAAATCAAGGAAATAATACCTCATACAACAACAGAAACAACCGCATACACCCAATAGTAGGACAGGGAAATGAGTTAACCCGAATACGCTGATGGCGCCACAGAATTCGGAACAACATATATAAGTCATACGTTACCCCAGGAAAATAATATAGAATAACATAATAGACAAAAAAAAAAAAATTATACATATGAAAAATGAAACAATTCAGCATAAAAATCAGTTAATTGATCACACGGTAACTACTGATAGAATAATAGGAAGGCACTTCCTATGTAAATGTTCCGGTAATGTAAGCTATAAAATATTCTCTTCAGTCATAAATATTAAAGATGACCAAATCATCGTACCCGCATTCGATAAAAAACACATACACTTACCACCCAAATATAAAATAATAATCCCTATAGATGGACTCATACGAAAAGGTATGCTAGTACTAAATAAATAAAAAGAGCAACATGCATAGCTGATAGAATATTTGCAAAAGAAGGCAACAAACACATAAATATCCTATATGCACTTGAAAACCTGTCGCATGTGGTTGTATTTTGTAATATTTATTACATATACAACCCTCCAGATGGTCGCGTTGCTAATCTCGCTCGCTTACAAATTAAAGACGCTTAGAGGGAAAACTTTTGACGACTTGTTGAGGAGTCAGAATCGCTTTTTGGTTTGGTTTGGTTTGGGTTTGGTGAGTCGACGAAAGTTGAAAAAAGAATAAGAAAACAAAAAAATTTCGGACGGCGGGAAAGTGCATGCACTGTGAAAAAATGTTCTTTTTAATATTTTCGTAAAAGCTCGGAATTATTTTGGAAAATGTTTTAAACAAATATCAATTTAAATTTTCGGATTGATATTTGGTTTTTGGTGAAGATCAATTGTGTAATTGTGGTTGATACCAAATTTAATTTTCGGTGATGACTTGAGTTTTGGAAAAGAAAAAAGTCAACCAGAGAAACAGCGATGATTATGATAAATATTAAGAACATTTTATATCGAAGAAGTTGTCTAATAAATTGAAGAGAGTGTAAATACATGAATTAAGAACTAACTACTAAGTTCGGACAGAACACAAGAAAAATTTCAATAAAAAATAATATAAAAAGAAAACCGTGACAAATAAATCTATCGTAGCAATAGTTTATTAAACCTTATAACTATTTTTACAAAGGGAAGACAAAAGAACACGACATAAACATGAAAACAAAGTAAATCACGATAATGATGCAATATATGTGATAATGTTTTGTGAACTGATAAACAAAATATAAAAACAAATAAATAAAATGTGAAACCGGATTAATAAAATATAAAAACAAAGTTAAATATATTCAGATTGAACATCGACTGATTCTGAGTAGTGCGTGTTTTCTTTTCGTCTGCAATTTTTTAATTGTTTTGGTGTTTTTGTGTTATGCATTTAGCTCGTGTCTTTTCAGTGTTTTTTGCTAAAACTGATTATCGCGGATACCGCACATGTTTCCTCTAAATGTAATAAAAAAACATTTGACATTATTCTCAATAGTTCCCAAACCATTTGAAGTGAGTGGCTATTTCACAAATAACTAAATAACAGACAACCATAAGGCACAATGGCCACGGGATCGCCAGATAAAAACTCGAATAGATTCCATCTATTAGCTGACACATCCCCCCAAAGGAAAAAAAATTAAAAATTCGGACTTTCCGATGTTCACTGTTGCCTCGCAAATCGTGCCTAATAAGCCTTTAACTCCAACTCCTTCCTATGAGAAACCTGTTCTACCATCAATCAAAAATTATATTGCACATCATATTGCACATGTTGATTGAATTTCTTCAACTGTAACCATATTCCTCCTCTTAACTTTACTGGATTGATGCTTAGTTGCTGGGAACAGTATTGTTTGCGCCCAAGCAGAATTTGTAATTCTTCGTATAAGCTTACCGCGGCCAACTTTGTTATTATTTTATACGACAAGCCTCACGGATCGGTGAACATATCTACGCGTAATTCTTTCAACATCTCTGGTGACTGTTTTTTATTCCTCGCGGTTCTACATGACACGAGTTGGGTTGCACATCCTCTGGACCTGGTCATTCGCCTTTTGGATTTTACGCACACAGATCTCAGTTACGTTGTTTCTTCATTCCAGCAATAATCTGGCTTCTTTCTTCTGTTACAACCTCTAGGTTTTTGCATTCCAGCCCGACACGACACCATTCAAATCGTCTTTTTGTAGCAAGTTAGTGTACTGTGGTTTGTCTTTTTGGGCAACCGAGTTGTCGCGCTTGCCTCCTTGTTCAGTTTGCGTATGTTCCACTTTATTGACTTGTTATATGTTGTACTGCCGCGTTGCCGATATCGAGACAGATATAGAGGTGGTCACTTAAGGTTTTTTTCTGCCACTATTCAACGCATATATCTGTCAACATTAACGATGTTATAGTTATGTCTATTGTCGTGCCTGCCCTGTGTTCCTTTTCGAAAAGTAGGGGCGGAGCCAGCGCTTAATTCAAAGAGATTTCGTCACTGATTATAATGCCTCCCCCGTCTGACTTTTCCCTGGCATTCTAGTGACATGCTATTAAAATCTCTTGCCAGTATTACCGTTGAGGATATATTGTTTACGTGCTCTTCCAAAACACTTAAGTTCGCAGCTAAGGTTTCAAATGTCTACGTTTGTTGACAAGTAACAACCGTAAATGGTAATCCCTACCATTTTCTCTTCAATAAAGTTTTCGTTTGCTTCGTCTGTTTTTCCCAATCCTAAGTTAATGCTTCTTATATAGATACGTCCTTTACCCTTTCCATCTTGGAGCCATGCAGCTGTTTGCAGTTTTATATGTGGCTCACTAAGCAGGACCACATATATATTCGCTTCGATTGTTATTTGGGCCTCTTTTCCCATACATATATTTACTTGAAAAGATTAAACTATTTGGTTTAAATTTAATTTATTTTGTTTAAATTAAATACGATTTTGTTGCATGCCGCGCTTGCCTTAAAATGCCTTTCTCTGCACTAATAATGCTCCGCATCTTGTTCGTGCATTTTGCAGTTTTATATGTATTTTGCCAGCGGCTTCTACGTAGTGAACTGCTGTGCTTTGCGCTACAGTCTCTAGCCAAGGGCCTGCCTCCAGACATCGGAAACATGCCATAAATTATTCTCTCTTCATTTTCGACTGCTTCATCTGTGTTTCTTATATCCTTCGGTTTGATTTTCTTTGATAAAATCTTTTCTCCCATTGTGCGTTGTAATCGCTTTTTGAGCTAAGTAGCTTGGCCCTATCCATTTTAAGCTGAACTAGAAAATCGCCAAACGTTGTCCTTCAAATCTTGTCTATGTTAATGCCTTCTTTATATCGGTGTAGGACCCTCCGTAAATTCCTCCGCAGGCATTTGGACCGCTGCCGTCAGAATGTTTATATATATATGGCTTCCCTGTATTCAGCCATCTTTTGGTACAGGGTCATAGTTTGCACGAAATTCTCGCGGATTGTCTTATGTATGTTTTTTTGGGAACCACCAATACCCTGCTTGCGGCGTCTAATTTTCACCGCAGCTTAGGGAACGGTTTTTTCAGAAGTTTGTGAAAAGTTGACACTAAAACTCAACCCTAAGAGAAAACACATTATTGGAAGTGCAAACATATCATTAAAACTGTAAATTAACACTCTCATTCAACTAAACAAACGTCTTACCAAAAATGGTAATTAAGGCTTAGTAGTACTAAGAATGTATTGTTCAAAATTTCTTATACTGAAACTTTAACCTAATAAAAGCACATTATAACTAAAATCAGTCAGTTTCTAAAAACTAGGATAGAAGAAGCACCTGCAAATGTTGGTGTCGATAAAGTGGCTTAATCTGAAAGAAAACACGTGAGAGTGTATATAAAATGCATGGATTTACAAAATTGCGTCAATTTGCAACGGAAAGCAACGAGACGGCATTATGAAGGGAAAGGAATGAGATACAGGACCGCAGCAAGTAAGAAATAAAACAATAATAGGTTTTGCGACGATGACGTATAAGTTTGCGTGTGTGTGCGTAGTAATGTTACCTTTGATTTAATGGACCAACACATACATACGTACGGACTAACGGATAAAAGGACAATAGAGAGACTATGAGACTTAGATAAGGTATGCCGTTAGTTATTTACCATATATAGACATATATATATATATTTTTCTTAATTTTGTGAGTGTAACTGGGTTAGCCAAGCAGTACAAACAAAACCCAAGCTGTACACACCATTACACCTTCTAGAACCCAGGATGGTGGCTTGTTTGATGGTTTGTTACACTTCGGAACGTGGACTAACTTTTACGCCTTCCGTGATGCTGGGAGAGTCCTCTCTTCTAAAAACTTTTGCAACATCGTCACGAAGATGTCACAACTCATTTGTATCATGCTTTAGGACCTTGTTTGGAAATCTCACCGGGCCAGAAATTTTTCTGTCGTCGTTTTTTTTGCACACGTTTAGCAGCTCTCCCGTATTAATTGTCGGTATCGCTTCATATTTCCTCCCGTAGAAGTCTGCCACTTCGTACGGTGATCTTTGCGGAAAAAGTGTTGTTACTATTTCCCGGAGTAAGAGTAGACAGATGACTCGCGGCGTTCTCAGTCCTTTCACTTTATTCGGGACGACTTTATATGCCGTTCCCCATGAAATGATGTCTGCCTCCTTGCATATAAAATCAAAGCTTTTTGCAGCTTCTAATAGTTTTGTTCGGATCATAGCGCAGTGTTTTATAGATGGTTAAGAGTTCGTTAAAGTTTGCCCTTCTTCTCGAAACCTGCGCTTTTCATCTGGCCTTTAAGCAAATCGCTCCCAAGGATTCTATTTCGTCGGTCCACCAGTGCGACGGGAATCCTCTTCTCCCCGTATTTCTTCTGTAAGCAGCCTTGTCACGTTATACAGGAGTTAGCCAGCTGTACTCTAACCCCTCGGGAGGCCATAAAAATATTAAAGACGAATCTTTCCACTTCGCGTCGTTAGAATTGGGCCACCTATTTCCTCTGCCTTTTCCGTCCTTAATATTGAAAAAGGTGGCCTGGTGATGGCTATTCGTATACTCCTCGCTCAGCGACTACTTGTATTTCGTCACTAGGTCATCACTAACAACGCTGAGCCATACTTTCGACCCCCTTCGTGCTTTGCGAAACTTATTCCTATGTTCATCATTAAGGGGAATTACATACAGCAGCACATATCCTCCAACAGGCTGCGTCTTCTTACATTGTAAGCCCTACTACTCCACTCGAAGGCCCATGCAATGAAGTCACCTCCAATTACTGCTGACGTTCTGTAACGCGTTGTGCTGGTTAGTCCGGTTGCATTGACAAAAAGAGGAATATATTAGGACGATATAATTATATGTATGTATAGGGAAACATCAAAGTAACTGTTGCCCTATTGTTAACTAACGTCCTATTGTCGGTCTGTACTGTTCTCTTGTCCGTTAGCCTTTGCTTATGTATCGTTTGTTCCGTTAAGTCACTGTCCAAGATTACGCTCATTCACTCACAGGCGCACACACACACACACATCCTCGCAAAATCATGTTTGCCGCTTAAGTCGCAGGCATTATTTTTACATCCCTCTTTTTTTTCTTGGAATTAAACCAAATGAAGAACTCACAAATAAAAGGGACTACTCACTACTGCGCTATAGTACTAACTTTATTTTCTGCTGCATTCAACGCGCTTACAATACTGAGTTGGAAATTCGATGGGGATCTTACCTTCACAGCAGAGATAATTTCCTTACATCCCTTTTCTAGGATTGGCGGGAAATGCTTCAGGTATTCGTCTCCAAGCAGAAATTATATGTATGTGTTTTTCGTTCTTTGAATTTTTTTTACGTATATTTTTTTTAATTTATACGTTACGAAAATCCCAAATCCAGTTAATATTAACTAATTGATTTTTCCCAAGTAATAAAGTCCCTAGTGCATATTCACGGCGCGTCATGCAGCTGCCATCTGACGAAAAGGATTAGCAGAAAAACAGACCGGGAAAAACCCAGGTACACATGCGCGGCGCGTCATACAGCTGCCGACCGAAGAAAACGATTAGCAGAAGAACAGGTTAACGGATTAAAAATGAAGCCATGAAGTTAGGTAATAGTAACATGCTTGTCAGAATGCATATAAGTAGACTATTTGCGGAAGGCAGAGTTAGTCGTACGAAAACATCTTGGGCAAAAACATTTGAGTCGAAAAGGAATATTAATGCCGAGAAGTCGAAAATATTGCCAAAGTAAAATGTAAATAATCCTAGCCTTAAAGAATAGATTGTAAATAAAGAAACTTGGAGTTAAAAGAATTCTGAAGTGCATTTCTCTTGAAAATGGTATCTAGTGACGCGGACCGTAACGAGATTAGCGGAAATTTGTAACAATATGTTAAAATGAATAATTCTTGTTCTTTAAATGTTTTGTTAAATTGATTTTGTTGTTTTTTGGTGCACACGCCCAAATTGGGGTTTTTTCGGGCACATCGTTTATCCATGAGCTCCGTGTTACGCTTCCATACGGTTCACTCAGCAATGGGAGCTCCATCTTCTCCTCAGTGGTCGTTTGACGAAGCAAGCCATCTCTGTAAATCTGTAAAGGCTTCTTTTTGCAGTTTTTCGTAATGTGACCTTTCTCTTCGCACCATCGGCAGGCGTTTGATGTCGTCAAATACATATACTACATACTGTAATACATATGCTACATAAATGTTCTCAAAGTGATAGGCACACGCTATATTATTGTAACCATATAAGCATACGCTATTGTAAATACACAACTAAATAAACTATATAACTGTAAATACGCAACTTTTTAAGCTAGTTAAGAATGTACCAAAATGCATGAAACATACCTTACGGGTAATCCTGTACAAAAGGCATAGTAGCCATAGAATAAGCAAAAACATAGGAATGCAAACGCGCATAGCAATAAGGAAAGAAAGCAGGTAGATGTAAATATCATGCATAAGCATATGAAGGCAAAATGTATTCGTAA
>KK502912.1:14983-44695 GCA_000688735.1 Glossina austeni | reverse complement strand
TTCAGCTTTAATCACCATCCCTGAAGGACTAAAAGGACTACTGACTCCACGGATAGGGGATGAGCTGGCTTAACTTTAATCGCCATCCCTGAAGGACTTAAAGGACTACTGACTATACGGATAGGGGATGAGCTGGTTTAGCTCTACTCGCCATACCTGAAGGACTGGTGAACACTCTTTTTGCTTTGGCGAGGATCAGATAGGAATGTACCCGCGGCTGCTATGACCCTTGCGACATATTCGTCTCTTTGTAGTAACCCGCGAAATCGAACGTGAAGTAGAACAAACGCGTGCGAAAAAATTTTAAATATAGCAACAAGGAAGGTCGGGCCACCAAGCTGGTTTTTTCCCTCCTACCGCTCTGAAAATTGTAATTTCCTCCAAAATAAAACATCAAGAACAAACCCGAAGGTCCAATTCATCTTTTAATTACAAATTATTTTGGACTCTAGAGTGGTTGAGTTACACCCTGTCCAAGAAAACCTGTTGGCGCTAATGCGTGCTTTTTATTTTTTAGGCGGCACCATCTTCAGGACGATCCTGCAAAGTGTAATGTAAAGGGCTGACTTTTTTCTACCCCACGACAAAAAAAAAAAATATTATGAACTACCTAAAACCTATAACACTAACGGCATGTCGTTACATAACGATCCTTCTGTCCGTTGGCATTCCCCTCGTGTTCGTTGGTCTGTGTCTATGCATATGTCCATATCTTCAATTTAGATAAGGGACATAATCACCTTGTTTGCGTGCAGAAAGAGACCTTCAAATTCTCCAACTGCCTCAGATGGGATCATCTCATGCTTCCTTAGTCCGGTTGGCGAAACGACACTGTGTATTTGGCACCTGCACAGCAGTTACGTAGTCTGTAGATGATGATATTGATGATGGGCTTCCAATAATTCCCTTCGTCTTCCCTTTTTTTTTTTCTGTTTGCTTGTTTGCTTAAATACACAGCTGTATACACCATACTTATTCATCTTTGTATATTACTTTTCCTTGAGTCTTCACATTTAAACTTTTTTCTAATTTATTATCTTTCTAAATGTACCCATTGCGTTTTTAAGCCCCTTTTTTTTAATTTTACCATATCTATTGTAAATTTTTAACATATTTGCCGTACTTTTGAACGATTCTTGTTGTATTCCTTTAAAGTTATCCTTTTTTTGTATGTCAGTTTGAACGCTTTTGTTGTGTTTCTGAATGTTTTCATTTTGTCAGTCACTGTTTGGAGGATTTTCTTCTTTTTTTTTCTTTATTTATATATAAAATTCTAGAAAATAACGCTATACGCATGCATGCGTTCTATATAAATATGTCTATATCCACATGTGTACTTAGCAGATTTAGCGTTAAAATTTATGCCCCATTTAATATTTCTTGATCCAAACTCTAATTGTCTTGTTTGATTTATTTTTTCTTTTATTGTTGACCTTATAAATTGTAATATTCATTTATTTATCCTTTTTTTTCGTTCTTTTTGTTGAATTGTTATTAATAAAAAGCTTTATATAAAATTTTATCAGCTACCCGACGCTTCCGCATATCTTCGCTGCTTGACTTCATCGAGATTCTGTCTTCCACTCCCCTGTATTGATCACTCTCTTCAGTCTTGATAGTTGTCCTCGTAATACAGAGTATGTCAATTGCATAAGCAAAACTACCCTCATGCTATACACACGCACTTTGGACTTTGTTCTCTTTCACAATTCTCTCTTCAAATGGCGCTACTATGTGAGCGAAGAATTATGAAAAGAAATCTTCACTAACGAAATTCCGTCATTTTAGGTAACATTATTCTTTTTGTAAAGAGCAGAGAGAAAGCTGATCGACCGAAACTCCCTAGTCGCAAGTTATAAAAGTTAATAGATTTAGTGGGTACTACTTAAAAGTTTAGCTTGGATTGTTGGCTCACGCAACAAATTTTAATATCTTCCAAATACGTGCAAATCGGCTAACGTTATTCCCATTTTAAAGCTAGGAAAAGGCTAAATTAGACAAAACCACTTTTTTCTTTAAATATTGCTGCGGGCATTTCGCAAGGTAGGTCCAATTTTATATTTGGCTTTACTATATTGTCTATTATTCAATTGTTCATGTTTTCGTGTAAAAGCGCTCATCACTTCTCCATTAACCACACTATTCAATCCTCGCTGCTTTTAACGAACTGATTTTTATTAAATGACTAAAATTCTTGCTTGCGTTATCAACTTTGTTTTGCGTACGCATATTAATGTATTCGTGAGCACTATTGGAAGCAATTGGTATAAAATAATATGAAACGAAGTTTAGTGCATGACCGACTAGTATTGCATAAGACATTTCATGAAGCAAAACCCAAACAGGCGGGCTTTAGACTGTTTTTCGCTTTTCGTCTCTCTTGTTGTCTAAAGCTAAAGATGTCTAGCGCAGATAGAGCTGGCTTTTATTATATCGTTTAAGAATCATTTTCTGGATCCAAGCTTGTCTGTACGTGTTCCCCTCTGTCCGCGTGATGTCTGTCAATGAAAGTTGTGATAGAGCTACTGGTCCCAAATTTGAGATATTTTAATAAAATTTTGTACACTGACATGCTCTGACCTAAGGCAGGCTATTGAAAATGTTTTGGATTGATCCTCTTTTTCGATCACTCCTTATATAAGGAGTTATTTTAAAAAGCAGGTATATGGAAAAAATTATGATTTTCAGAATTTTTTGACGAAACTCGCTATGCAATAGTATTTCGACATTCTAAATTGATATGAACAATTTTGTTCGTTGTTTATATGGTAAAAATTATTTTTAATATTTCATAATGGTAATTTGACATAGACATCAACCTTATCGAACTAGGACGGCGTAGGTTTATTCTTTTATTACCACCGCATATAAGGAATGTCAAAAAATGTAAACGTTTACACTCCAAAAAGCCTAGTCATTAATGTTCTATAATGAAAATTGGTCCACAGTAGCAATTGAGCACAAAAGTTAAAGGTACGTAGTTTGGATAGGTCTACTTCTAAGACCCTAACGTATGAAGGCATTAGCACGAAATGCAAACACTTATATGGAGAGACAGTTTATTTTCTAACTTTTTATGCCGGAAACTGAACAATAATAAAATTTTTAAGAAATATATTAAGTTTCATAAATGTGAACCAGCCGATGTGATGTGTTGGGAAATCTTATACGGACTTCTTTGAAAATTATGCCTTTGCATGAAAATAATGTGCAATTTTCGATGCATTATCACCAAACGAATGAATAACTATACTAGGCGAACTGGTGTAGGGTATTTAATCGTCGGCCTTCATGGATTATAATGTTGTTACTTGTTTTTTACCTAAAAATTATATAAATTGAATTTGATTAGAGATTGGCCGTGTGGTAAAAACAATGGCAAAAAGCAAACATATAGACACTCCAATATGAATATACGCGTACGTTACAGCTCCCACTCACCGATATTGCTGGCGATAAGAAATGCGTACGTAAAATCGTCTTGAAGAAATAACAATAACCAACGAAAACAAAAATAAAGAATGGTGCTATATAGATAAGAAACGCTCGCCGACTCATGCTCGTTTGAAAGCGTGTTTCATTAACGTTCGCACCCGGATATATTAAAGTGCTTACAATCTTTCACTAAGTTAATAGTTACTACGTCAATTTTTTGAAGCTTCTCTATAAAAAAGAAATCACGAATGACGAATGTAATTTTGGTTACTGCGAGAGCAAAAGAATAAAGCAACCTTTTTGGTCTTGAACATATCTCTTCCATTAGATCATTTGGGAGATCCGTGCGTCTACCTAAGTGACTATTTTAAAGCTTTTGAACTTTAGCGTTTTTTTGAAATTAGTTTTGCTACAATATGTGTTAAGTGAATTCTTTAATAGTTAATTTATAACAGTAGTTATTTAAAAGCTTTATGATTTTCGATATCCGAAGTTCTTTCCTTACATTTTTTTCTTTTGCTATTATTTGGTAAACTACATTGCAATGACAAGAAAGAGAATGATAAAGTGGGAAATGAAACGATGAGATCATAAAGGTCACAAAGCGTTTGAACGATGCGTAATATAATAAAAAAAAAAAGTTGAATGTACACACGAAAACAAAATACGCTCTTTGATAGCGGATATAAAAATTTCAAAAGACAGTCATGAATATAAACGCAGTCATAAATGTATTTTCCTCTTTCGTTCCTATGAAAATGCATTAGAGATCTAAAAAAAGTAACATTTGACACTCCACGTTGTCAAAAAATTGGCAAAGTGCAGAAATATACAAGTAGCTTATGGAAACGTTGAAAAAAAAACAAAATATTTGCATACGTATTCCTATCCGTCCTATTATTCGGTCCTATTTTTGTGTTGTTAATTTTTATGTAAAAGCCAGCTGAGCTACGCTGATGCAAAAGAAGAAATATGTTGACACCCCTAACATCTGATGTCGCAACTCTGCAGCACTTGTAGTACCGAGTGTATGAAATTTGTGTGGGCGTATGTAACTTGACAAACTTAACAAGATTTGAAGTAGACTTACCTTTTATTACGCCGATCGATTCAGAATCAATTTCTGAATAGATCTAGGCTTGTATGCCAGTCCATTCATTTGATGCCTGTCAAAGTACTCTTGTGTTCAATCTACAGGTCGCAAATTTCCATGATACCGTTTTGATACTGTTTTGGCCGAAGGCCGCACTCTATGGTTCGATTTTCAAAAATTTGTTATATAAAAAAAACAAAAGTTTTAAAAATGCCACACCAAAAATCGTTGAGTAATAATATTTCGGCATTGTAATTTTAGGTGAAAAAAATTTGGATAGGATGGTGAAATTTCTTAAACCTTCTGCAATTTAACTGGACGCAAAAAAAAACCTAACTCTGAAAATGTCTTCGTAAATATTCTTTCATAATAATAATATGACATAAGAACTGACTTTATATGGTTTGGACAATATAGGTCTATTTTTTGGGTCTCACCCCACACGAAGGCTCTAATGGAAAATATGTCTTAATATGGCAAGAATGTCCAGGTTTTCTTCTTTTTTTTTTTTTATAAAATAAATGTGAGGAGCCAAAATAGTCCCCCGTTTTGATCTTGCGTATTTTCCATTTGAGCAGAAGGTGCTTCGTATTCGGTTAGGATTGGTCAGCAATAAGCAGCAGCAGGCTACCATAAAATAGGTTATACACGAGACGAGTGATGGGCATTTTAGTGGCAAACTGCTGTTATCGGCTGAGATCCGGTCAACCTTCTCAGAAAGTCAGAAGGACGACATACCGTCTTGTTTCATTTCTTTGTAAGGGCAGTCGGCGTAGACAATCGATGTTAAATTAAGAAAAACGTGGTTATAAAAGTAATTGAAGTGCCTTTGAAATTAAATTAAATTTGTATGCCGCTTTATCTCAAAGAGATGAAAAGTAACAAAACATTCCATACGCTTATACGTTTTGTAAACTACTGCATCTGGCCAATAATGTTTAATAACCTATTTAAAATCCAAAAAGCTCCAATCTTATGTGAAACTACATAATGAAGTAATCACTGACCTTGCTTCGTGTAAGAGGATGATGTCTCAAAGAGATTTGTATGGTCGATTGCCAGAGCGGTCGCTTAAATTACAGCACTGAAACACGGCAAAGTTCGTCAACATCTTGTGTTTGATTCGCTTTTTCCCCAAACTCGTTCTTAAAGCACTTCACCGCCTACGTAGAAATAATTTCCTAACTCAATAGTATACTTCGCTAAGGGATCAAATGCAAGTTAAATTGAAACATTTACCAGGAATTGAGGTCCATGATGGTCATATTTACAAGCAAACTGATTACGCTACGTTGTCGCTTGCATTAGTTTTTCCTACCAGTTTAATAGAACATGGTCAAGCCCATCCGTTGCGTTCCCCTAGAGATTTATAACATGATACGACTTTTCTTATTGGCACAAATATATGTGTTGGAAGGGATTGCTTTGAAGGGAGGAGGCACAATTTCGGCTAGAATTACCGTGCGCTAGACAATTAATAGTGACCTTTTTCTTTCCCATTCATCGCTCAGATTTCGCGACAGAAGCTCCTATCATGATGATACAAAATTCTTTTTCGGATTGCGAAAACACTATAGAAGAACTAAAAAAAGGTACGACTAAAACGTGCAGTTAATAAATGCACATTGAACATAAACGGATAATGTCAAGAATTCTAATCAGAGAGAATATGACAAGAGAGTTTTCATAGTCTCATTCAAGTAGAGTGCGGGCAGGGTTTGCTTTCCTAACATAGCTAGGAAAGAAGACGGTCATGTCAATGGCATTACTCATCAGAAGTAGGTCTGCAAATGAGAACTACCTTTATGAAAGCCAAGAGCGTGACGGTCGTTGGCCAGAAATTGTATACCCTTCGTCGGTGGTTCTGAAGAAAATAAATTTATTTATTTACACATAAAATTCATCAAACATAAACATACAAAAGCATTAGATTGACTCTCAAAAATTAATCTTATCTACTTACTATAAATAATCTTATAAAAGATAATATAATATAACAAGTAAAGAAAAATATCCACAAAAATTCATACAAAATTCATTTATAAGTAAACAAGAGAAAAAGTAAAAAAAAGGCATGTACACATCTAACACAGAAACATACTTCCAAACCGGGTAATAGATCTGAGTAGGCAACCGGGCTACAGATCCGAATTGGGATTGAACCTCTCAACCATTGCAAACATGCAGTAGCTTGGCAACCAGTTATAGCGAACATATTTAGTTCTATCTAAGAATCATACGAAGCTCTATTTATTAAGAGTCATTTTAAATCCGATGTTGGTAGAGCTCGCTGATTATAGAGAATAGTTTCGATAGAGTTTAAAGAGTCGGATAGTGAAATTAGGTTCCAGATACCATTTTGATAAATTTTTGCAAAGGCACCATAATGAAAAGCTGAAAAGTTGTTGTACCTATATTGACTGAGCTTTATGCAAGTAAAGTTTCTAGAGGAACGACTAAACACAATGAAATTTTTCTCCGCTAACTATGCCGGCGAGTCAAAAGTGCCGGATTTTACTTTACTAGCAAGGAAACGTTTTTCTAATTAGACTAAGGCCATCAGAAGCAATCTATTTTCCTAAGAAGGCAGAGAGAGAAGCGCTCCCAACCCAAATTCCTCATGGAAAAAGCAGAAATTGTTATTGAATTGTCTCTATTATAGCGTACTTAATGTAGAGTGCACGCTCAATTGTATGAAGTGTATTTTGGAAATGAAAAGAAAATAATAATAAACAAAACTTGATGCCACACTTCAAAGTGTCAACCGTCCAAAAGCAAATTGTACAATTGAAAAGGTCTCTTCTTACCTACCTAGTTAAGCCTCTTCTTACCTACCTTGACCTAGTTAATATACGCGATAGTGATTTCCGCTATCCTAAACAAAGTAAAATATACAACAAAAAGAGTAATTGTAAATATTACTAAGACCAAAAATTGCATAAAAGCAGAAAAATTATGTATTAAAAAAGGGCAGATCCTGATGAAGTCGCAATCAAGCGAATCAATCGCTCTTCTTAATTTAACTAGGACTTTTGCGATCGAATGATATTGCAAAAGACAGTCTTAGCACTTTAACTTTAAAACACACGTAAAAGGTATAAGCATAATACACGGCGATCTTGCAAACGGTCCTGCCGCTTGACTAAATACTTTTTGCAATAATATATACACAAATTTTATACAAAGGGCTACAACCATCCTAGAGCACCAATCCCAAAATTAAAATTAACCCAAATTTTAAAGGAAGTATCAAACGCCAATTACATGGAAGGATCACAAAAAATTGCAACGACAGAATACCTCAGACGAAAACTCCAAAAATCCAAAGAAAGAGCAACAGCAATACTAGAAACAAAAATAAATAAAAGACCTTAAAAACAAACAGAGCGAACAAAAGATTACATTACCTAAAGAATTCTGTCAAGTATCTAATATCGTGGGAATTATGTACTATATACTGGCGCGAAATCAAGGAAATTGAACACTTCTTAGAAAATTTTCGATCCAAAAAGTTTTGGAAGACCAAATAGCGACACTATGGGTAACCATGTATATTCAGTAATAATAGTGGTAGTAATATATATACTTTATAAAGTATACAAAAATTTTAAAACGTATATATAACATACTACAGACGCTCCATAGCACAAGCATTAAATAACCTACTTAAAAAGGGACAAGCATTCAAGTGAACGGAAAAACGCCAACAAGTTTTTCAAAATCTAAAAAAGAAACTAATATCTCCACCCATTCTTCGATACCCGAATTTCGAGATTTCATACTAACTATGGGCGTATCGAATTATGCACTCGGGACAGTATTATCGCAAGGCGAAATAGGAAAAGATAGAGAAAGAACTATAAGGTGTAAACCATTTCGCACCATACTTATTTGGAAAAAAGTTGATAGTTGTAGCAGAACACAGATCACTAGTAGCATTATTTTCCCACAAAAACCTCACTTCCAAACTAAGGCAAATAAGAATACAAGAAGAAGAAGAACTAAGGCAAATAAGAAGATTATGACTTCGATATTATTTACAACTAAGGTTCAAACGAACGCGAACGCCCTTTCGAGAATTCACCTAAATTCAGATCTTCTAAAAGAAGACAAAATTAAACAATTAAACAAAAAGATACAAAACGTATATGAAAGACCTTAGTAATAACTAGACGCTGCAAAGAACACGTTAGACCAAACTCTCTAACGTATGGGAATGTGTCTCTGTTAATGATACTAAAGGTACAAGAAAATTAAAATTCAAAGTTGACAGCGGAATAAAGAATATAATTATTGAAAATCGTAACAAATTTAATTGTACACGTTACGATGTATCCGGATCATTGCGATGAACGCCTGGAAAAGTTAACTTCAAAACTGAGTAAGCTAGATTTTAGAGCATATGCTCTTGATATGAACGATGATACGTTTAAATACATCAACGTAGAGGGATATGAAGGAAATACTCAATAAAGTAAAGAACAACCCCTTCAAAATACTATTATATAGAGAAAGAGGTCAAAAGGGAGTTCAAAATAAGGAAGAACAATTTAAGTTGATAAAACACAACTACCCATATTCCGAAAGTTAGGTCAAAAGTAGCCAACAAGCAAAGCATACGAAAGAACCTTTAAAGCTTACACACACACCATCTACTAGCTTCGAAACACTTTGTATAGATACTGTAGACCAAATAAGACCTTGCAATAAGTACAGATATATTTTAATTATACAATGTGAATTAACCAATACACATGTGCAAACCCAATAGAAAACAAAAGTGCCAAATTAAAAGCAAAAATATTAGTGGAATAAGTCATATTAAAATGCAGGCAATTTAAAACTTTAAAATTCGATAAAGGCTCCAAATTTACTAGCGAATTCATGAAAGGAATTTGTGAATCATAGTGCACTCAATGAATAGTTCCGAGCATTTGTTGAAATGAAGAATAGGACAATTACTAAATACGAAACTAATGAATAGCCGTTTGAAATGAAGAATGGGACAAATACATTCGTTAGTTGCGGCATATCCAAATATTAGACTCACGAAACTAATGAATAACCGTTTTCTAAAATATGGGTTGCCAAGCTTTCTGGGCCACTATTAATAAAGCCAAGCGTTCACATAGCCTTATTCATAGATAGCTCAATAGGGAGATTAAACCAACATTTTTGGTCAAACAATATTCTTAAATCAATAAACGAATCCACAGGGCCTATCCATTTCATTATGAAGCAAAATTGAAGGCCTAGAGTTTAAAAACCAAACTAACCAAAGCTAAGTAAATCACAAGCTTTACTGAAATCTGTGTGCACGACATCAGTGTGAAAAAGCCTTGACAATATGGGCTGCAATAAATTCATAACAGTTGAGATTCCACACTGATATGAAGAAATAGAAGATTTGATAGTAAAAGCTAATTGCTGGATAACAATTCGCTCAATCAACTACGGTAAACCTGTGGAGTTGGTAATGGTTCTACAATTCTCGACTAGATGCCTGCTTCCACGATTGTGAAAAGGAATAAAAAAGCTACACTTCCAGGACAAGGGGAAAACTCCTGTCTTCAGAGAAAGATTAAACAACTTTGCGATAACACCGCAACGTTCGTCTGAGCATGATTTAAGTATACATCGTCATGGCCGTCAGGTTCTGCCGCATAACTATATTCCAGTGACCTTAAAACTTAAAATACGTCACTTTCAAAAATAGTTAAATTCGGAATGGACACAGAGTTTCTGGTTTGATATACGTAATTATTATATACATTGGCATCAGCCGTAGAAATAAGACCTTGTACCTCTAGAAGTACCTTTAGAAATATTTTGCAAAAAGGTTAACGGAGCAAGAGTGAGAACTATTAAACGACATCGATGATAGATATATGGAAATCCTTCTTTTCGAGTTGAAAAATATGCAAAATCGTTGAGGATTAGTAGTAATTTGCAAATTTTATCATTTGAAAGTAGTTTTGTTAGTTTTCGAAGTTGTTGAGATTAAATCAGTGCCTTACATTAGATTAGAATAAATAATCGTGAACAGAGCCGCTTTTCAGGTACATTTTAAAATTTTGTTTTACATATCTTTATAGTATTTAATTATTTTCCCAACCTTAGTCAAGAAAGTGTTGAGAGACTCAACAGGTCGTCTTGCTTGCATTGAAAGAATAGACAAATTGTTCGACGATATGGACCCGCAGGTAATCTAAAAGGTAGACAGCCTTTCAGCGAAAGTAACATAGCTAAGATTCTAGTGCCATCCACTATAATTAAACGCGTCTTTTTATATATATATATTTTTTTTTTTGGAAAGCGCAATGAGTTATTCAGGCGTTAAATTGGGAATCACACAGCGTTAGTTGACACTAACACACGAAGTGACCTGCGGAAAATTGAAATCCTTTAATGCTACGACCATATCTGTAGGTTTTGAGGCCTCAGCAAAATCTTAAATAAGGGATGTATATTTCTTATAAGTAGAAACATCTGCATTTAGAAGAATGTAGCAACAAATTAAATAAAAAGTTTTTATTGCCAAATTTTCCAAGAGGGGCAATGAATTGAACGTCAGGACGAGTTGGAAATTTAAATGCATGTGACGGAAAGACATCTGATATGGGTATCAAAACCACAGTACCAATGCGATGTGAACATATTTTTGTTTTATGAAAACAGAGAACGTGTTGGGAAAAAGCTCCGCCGAGTATGTAGCAGGCTTCAGCCATCTTTCAGTGAGAATCAGGCAAGAATATTCTGTGGTCACTGATTCCAAGTAAATAGGCCGAAATTTGGAATTTAGACACCGTGATATTTTGAAGCGTTGTCGTGGGCGGATAAATTACCGAGTTACATTTTCGAGGCTTTTCACTAAGAATAAATTCGTTCATCGAAACCCCTCGTACTCACAACGGTGTAGTTAGCACACTTTCGACGTTTGCCGTGCGAATTATAATTTTGAACTCTTGGTTGTGTTGTAGACATTTTCAATTTACTAGCTAAGTTGACAGAGGGAACTTTTGCCGCAAGATAACTTTTAATGTATTCACATGAGGTGTCCGATGCCAAACCTACCCACAAAAACCGTTTTTAAATGTCTGAGCTTGTGTGTGCATCTTGATGCGTGAATTAAGAGGTGATGGATTACATGCCTTACTACTCCGCCCCGATCCCTCCTTATATATATCGAACTTACTTGATAAAGATGACAGTTCCTTCCTCACCTCGGACAGATCCTATTTTGCATACAAAGGCGACGTAAGTCTATGGCACGCATTTTAGAGTGCAGACATGACCAACGCAACCCTTTTGAAGGGCCCAATACTGCGTCTCTGCCGGTAACACCAGCACACTTCAGGGGTGGGAAACGCTCGAATAACCAATACGTTACGTAACAACCAGAAGCCGGACTTGCTTTAGCGAGATATGATTTACATAAACATACCACCCTAGCAGAATGTCAAAGAAAACCAAATTAAATACGATAAAAATAAGCAGAGAAAATTGTCTGAATTGCCTTTTATGCCGGCGCCCGTAAAAGAAAAGAATATAGAGAGTAGACAATATATCTAACAAAATTTGCTTTAGTTGATAGATTAAGCAATTAAGGGTGAACGGGAAAGAACAAATCAGCTTATGCAAACGTAAGCAGCAGTGCACAAAAACACAAAAATTAAAAAATTTTATAAGGAAGGGTTAACATTGTGAAAACATGGTCAGTAAAGAACAGAAAACGGATAAATAACTAATATGAAAGCCTGCAATTATGGTCAAGAAATATATCTGAAATGTTTGACAACCATATTTATAAAATCAGCCAAAAGACGGGAAAAAACAAACTTGGGACAAAAAGCTACGGACAAAGGCTCTAGAGTACCCAGTACTATTTGCAAAATTAAAAATTCTATCAACACTTGTATTTTAGAAATTAATTGAAAGCAATTTTGATAGTGGTTTGCGAGTTTCACAATTTATCAGAGAAACACTAATTTGTTTATAAAAATAATGCAAAAACCAGACATGCACAAACAAGCACACAGTCGCCTTGTACGTGGGTACTAATTAAGGGTAATCTGTCTAAAGAATCCTAGCGATCGTACAGAATTCTTGAATAGTGAAAGCATTGTATACCTGAGCTAGGCTAGGCATTTATTTGGTTTTGGCATAACATTGCTTACGATATTGTTCTTCACCAGATCTTTTTTTGGGATTCAGAACTTTTCTTATTTCCAGACTTTTCTTGGCATAGTGCGAAATCAGCCACCAACTTTAAAAAAGAAGCCCACGAATTTAAGAAGAATTGTAGATTTGTAAAATTATTCTTTTTTTCTAAACGAGGAAATTGCAACAATATTAAGGAATATACCGCCTTTTAGCGACAAAAAGTATTAAAATCTATCAAGTTTAATTTCGTGTTTTTTTCAAGTTGGAAAGGAAAAACAGGAAAATTGTAACATTTAGTGTCAATGCAAATTTATGTGTTCGCATTGGGTCAGTAAACTGTATTCATAGCATAACAAATTATAAGAACAGAAAACAACCGCAAATAATAATAAAAAAAATCTAGCTCCTTAGTAACTTCAGTAGAAAGGACAATATTACTTACTTTAGTGGAAGAACCCGCAAAAAGCATCATTTAATCCTTAGGTGCAGAGATGTAAGCCATTAAAAATTGTTTTCTAAAAGAAGATATTTAATTCGCACTACTTAATACAATCTAGTGAGTGGGTAAAGTATGAGTGTCCTTGTGGTCGAAACATCGGGCAAAATTCTGTACAATTTAAAGCTATAAACTGTAAGATGTGCTACTCTGGTAACAATACGAATGAACATAGACGTGAAGTTGACGTTGTTATATCTAAGAAACGCGAGAAATGCATTGAGCATTTTGTTCCCAACACTGAAAGAGCCCCACTACTTCAAATTAACGTAAAACCTTTAAAGCTTAGCACTATTCAAGCATACGCATCTACTGTGGATAGCAATGTGACATTGAAACATTCTACTCAGAGCTTACGAAAATACTAAAGCTAATGAAGAAACATGATTTGAATCGAATAATGGCAGATTTCAATGCTAAAGTTGCAAATGAACCTGTACCTGAGAAATGTCAAAATGTCCATCACCAATTAAATTAAAGCTGGCATAAGCTCAAAAATCCACCTCTTCGAGACAATATCGAAAAATTACAAGAATAAATAAATGGTAGGCTACTTTCAAACAATTACAATTAAAAGTTATATAGCGGACACGGTATTTATTCTGATGATTGGCTAAAATCATCATCCCAAAGAAAAGCAATGTTAAGAGTTGTCAGGACTGTAGAATGATAATCCTAATGAATCATGCTCTAAAATATTCCTAAGAATAATTCAGCAAACTTTCTATGGTAAATGCGAATCATGACTTGGCCGTACTCACTTTGGTTTCCGGAGAGGCGAGGACACCAGAGAAACTTTATTCTGCATTCAGGTTCTAGTGCAGAACTGTAGATATATGCGTAAAGACGTTTTTCTTTGTTTCATAGATTATGGAAAGCCGTTTGACAAAATAAAGCGCTGAATCAAAATGAGTTTTTGAGACAAACCTCAGCGGTCCATGGTAATGATGTCAAGCCAAACTATATTCCTATAAGCAGAGGGGTTCCTATAAACGTGATGTTGCGTTTTTTTCATATTCTTTTCACCGTATACTCTGAGGTTATCTTTCGTATTTCGAGGACTTTTGGCAGTCGTGAAAGGGGACGAAAGCTTGACAACTCGAACGATGACAATTTCAATGTGGACCATTCAACATAAAAAGCTTGGAAAGGTACTGGAATTGACTGGATGGGCGCGGCACGAACTCAGCGACAACAATAAAGCCGAGCGTGTGCGATTTTTCAAGAAAAACTGATAATATCGTTTAAAAACCTTTGATACTTATGCAATTATTAGCTAGAATTTAAATGTACAGGAGTAACATAAAATATTTGTAGAAATTGATGAGTTTTGCGGTAGCAATAACAACACACATAACAGCAGCAGGAGCCCAACATATTTAGTCAAAGAACTAGCAATAGTGTTTAATATCAACTTACTAACTAACAAAACAATTCAATATAATAATTTATTTACATTTTGCACATAAGAAAGTAAGTACTTAACTAATCTCAATCAAGTTAACAGTGCAGAGCCTTAAAAGCATTCATATTTATTAGGGATATGTCATATAGCTCACTGCAAGCAAAAACAACGTTTAATAATCTGCCAACTATTGACTTAAAATAATTCCTTCGATCTAATTAAGGAAATAAACAGACAGATCGAACAGGTGGTAATAGTGATTATATAAGGTACACAGAACTCCAAACAGATTCTACAGCTGTTGGTTGATGCGGCATTGTGACAATTTTGTTGGCAAATAATGCCTGGAAACTTGTAACGTCCGCGACCAAGTTTAGGGTAGAGTATCAGTCGGTCTGTCTGTCTGCGTTTACTGTCGTAATGATGGCATGCCGTTATACGACATCGAATGATTTTTCTGATTTTTTACAAAGTGACGGCTAGCCGTTAGTTAGGCAAAAGAAAAAAAAAAAAATCATGCGAGAATTCTTGGTGGTGGTTTATCTTTTCTTTTCCCTGTTGGTCATTTACTGAGAAGGTTTTTAAGAAAATAAGATAAGCAGTAAGTGAGCAGGCCGATTTGATCAAGTGTTGCGTATGGGAGGAACGAAAGTAGACCGAAACAAAAGAGTAGCTGAAGTAAAGGTTTTAGGCGTTTTGCACATACCAACCCTAAAGAGAAAGTGCGTCCGATAGTTGTGGGCTGAGCTTTAAGAGCATATTACGGGGGATGACTGCAGATGTCATTGAACAAGGGCAAACGAATAAGAGAGGAAGAAGTAGTGGAAGCATGAAGGTCAAATGAAGGTGAGGAAGGGAAAGAAGAAGAATTTGGTTTGTCAACTGAGGTTAGCTAGAGCTGAGGAAAGAAAGAGGTAGGGATTGCGATTCCTGAAGCCTTTGAGTCAAGTTGCTTAAAATTGCTAAAGAAAAGGATTGTTTAAAGTTGTTTAAAATTGCTAAAGAAAAGGATTGTTTAAAATTGTTAAAGAAAAAGTCGTTTAACATTGCTAAAGAAAAAAATTGTTTAAAATTGTACAAGAAAAGTGGCTTAAGATTGGTAAAAAAAAGGATTGCTTAGAAATTGGTAATGAAAAGATTGGTTAAAATTGTTGAAGAAACGGTTGCCTAAAATGGTTAAAGAAAGAGATTGCTATTCCTGGAGGTCGAGAGTCGTTCATTGTCCGTAGAAGCGTTCACACTCAGAATGTTGAAAACCATGTAAAAAAAAAAAAAAATAAAACATTTAACTAAAATAAGTGCCTGTGTAAAATATAACATAAACTGATAGAAAATTTTCAGTAATTACTTTAAAAATAAAAATTCCTTAATGCAACCGCAAATATACAGAAAAAAGAAGAAAAACCAATCAAGGCTGCAACGGGTTATCCCAAGAAAATTTACAGTTAGTAATTGTCTAAATAGGAGAACAGAAGAATCATGGACAAGAATTTTTTTTCTACTGAAGATTTGTCGAACGATTATTTTTGTGTGCGCAATAAAGAAACGTTAGAGAAAAAAAAAACTTGGCTTGGGTTTTAATTCAGCGTGAAACAAAAGAACAAACAAAAGAAGAAAAATGAAGTAATTAAATTGTACTTTGTAGCAAAAGAAGAAAAATTAAATAATTAAATTGTACTGTGTAAAAGAAAAATTAAATGTGTAAATTGTACTTTGTAACTGGTAATAAAAAAAAAACAAAATTACCAAAGCACTCAAATGAAAACAATGACTAGAATAGAAAAACAATTCGCTGTAATATTGAACCCAGGTGTTAAAGTATAACGAAGAATAAATAAATGAGAAAAAAAAAAAAACAATCAAATAATTACGTTTTTGTTATAAAGAGAAAGCAGGTAAAATGAAACAAAATACCATAATTTGATTCAAAGAGAAAAGGAAAGGAGAATTAAATTTTGCGCCGATTGCGATGAAGATGCAGCCTCCACCTAAGACTCCATTGGTAATCAACGCGACAAAACGTAATTGATCTCAAGTGCAGCGAGCGGTGCGCGGAATAACGTTCAGGAACAGGCGGCGAATCGTGCGTTTCTGCTGAGTGTGTTGCCTTATTTGCATTGGGTTGGCTATCAAAGGAAACAAGGATAAAGCGGTAAAACAAATGAGGGCAAGGAAATCCATGGGAAGCGAAGAATAAGGGCCACAGAAAACTTTACTCAACAGCAATAGCCTGCCGAACCATCCATGAACCAACGGAGCCAACTACGCAAGATTCAGGGTAACTGCCATTATGGCACAGTAAGGTAGACATTCGAAATCATGAAAAAAAGAGTAAGAAAGGAAGAATAAAAAGGAAGGTACCATTTGGTATGTCAAAATTATATTTTTTTTTTCTTTCCATGATTTTCTGTGTTTTTTTTTTTGCTGATGAGTTAAAAGGAAGATGAGTAACTAAATACGCATACTCCACCGCTGGGGCGGGGTATGGAGGCGGTGCGCGTGTGAGAGACAGTAAGTGGACAGGGACAGTTGCCAACGGACAAAAGAAGGACCAACGGACGACATACCGGACAGACCATATGATGTAGGAACTTTAAAGATCAGATCTGTTTTTCGTAGTTTTTATCATTCTTAATTCTTCTTTTCTGTTTTGTAATGTGGTGCTACGGGCTGTGGGCGATGGCTCTCCCGACCTAGAGCTAGCTGGCCACGTTGCATTACAATTACAAACTCTAGGCGATATGCCAAGCCAGGGCGAAGCATAAATATCCTACCTGACTAATGTGACCATAAACAAAACGGATAAAATCTCCGGCATCTTACAAGACATTGTAAACCAATTAGCTTTAATCTGTACTCATACGTTGCAAGGGATGCACGGGAATTCTAAGTAAATCCACGCAAAGCAAATATTAGGAACTTACGTTGGACTGCTCCTAAAAGTTCACTATAATATCCGTAACTTGGTGCCAACACAATAACTGAATATTCTAGAATCAGCCTTACTAACGATGCATATAAACGTTTAGAAACAAATACATCTTTTATTTCTTTTGACCATATCTTGAAAAAACCAAGCACAAATTTAGCCTTATTCACTGTAGCATCAATGTGGAAGTTAAACTTAAGTTTAGAATTAAATATAAGACCTAAGTCCTTAACACTTGATACATTTTCGAGTGATACTCATTAACATGATATTATGTAGGCAGATTCTCTAGATTCAAGAACGTGCCATTAGCCCAGCAACAATAGTGAAAATGTACTAAATTAGACTAAAGTAAACAGGCCCTCTCAGTTAAAAGAAGGATAGATTTTCACGTCGTCAGCAAACATAAAAACTCGAAAATATTGTACACACGTATGTAGATCATTGAGACATGACACTAACAAGTGTGGGCCTAAGCGACTCCATTGAGTAACACCAGCGGGGTGACCAAAATTGCCCCTGACACAGTAGAGTTAAGTAGCACCCTTTGGGAACGCCTGGGGGAGCACTACTGAGCCAAGCCGCAATATTTTGAAGATTGTGGGGGATACTTTCAAACGTTAATTCTAAAAGATTACTAGTCGCTGGTCTACCCTTAGAAAAATCATACTGGGATGGCAAAAGAATAGACCTTATTGCTCTCTTAATTCTTTTTGACGTTAGACATTCAAACGGTTTAGGTAATACATATAGTTTTCCTATACCTCTATAATTGAGGACACAGTTTCTAGGATCATGATAAAACTATTTTTCCAAATTTGTGGGAAATAACCATTTAATAAACAGCTATTAAATTTACATGTTAGAAGGACGTATAATAAATCAGCACATATCCGAACCTAGCTTTAAACGTGGAGTCGTGAAAACATTTTACGTGGGGGATGCCTCCTCTTCACACAAAATAACGGACCGAAAACTATCAAAGGATCAGATTTTGCAAGGATAATCAGCAAATGGAGCCGAATAGGACTTTTCAAAAAAGTGTGGATTTCAATTCCGCACTTAAAGATTCAATATCTTCATAATGAATAGCGGATACAAATCCTTTTATTTACCGTTCAGAGTCGACGAACGTACAAAAAGTCTTAGGATCAGCTAAAAATTTTCTTCTCATAATTTGTATGCAATCAGAATTTACCTTTGCTTTTAACGAATTGAACTCACGTCTTACTAACTCGGCAATTAAGATTTTACTTCGTGAACCCTCTGCTTCTTTGTTGCGATTTCTATGTGAGTGTATGTTAAACCAGATCGGTAAATTGCGATGAAATTAACGAGAAATGTCAGTGAAGATTACATTGTACATTCCAGACAAGGATCGATCAATACCAAGGTCGCTTCCCGACAAAGCCCTTCTAACCGTATGATATTTGCATGTCTTATATAAGAAACGTTTGCAGGATAATTTTTAACATACAACATCTAAGGTGCAATTGAAAACCAAATTTAAAAAAAAAATAGCGATAAATTTCATTGAACAAAAAAAACTCAAAAGGGAAATATTCTAAACTCAGACAACTGTGCAAATAATAACCAAAATGAATAAAAAAGAAAAAGAAACAAGAAAGAAAGAAGACCCTAGAAATTGTAAAAAACCGCTTACCCACTGCTTTCCCGTTAAAGATCCGAAAACATTAATAAACTGTAAAATACTAAAATTCCTATAGTAAGTGTATATTTACTTAGCTAGTAAAAATAGAAAATAAACTCGAGATTAGTAGCCACTACAGGAAAAAATGTTTCAACCAACACAGACATTAATTATTAAATTACTACAAACTAGGGAGAAGCACAAATCATCAAGTTGTAAAAGTTGAAAGGAATGTATCGTATTTTTCGGACTTTAAGACTTTTCACATAGAAAAATGGACTCAAATTTTGGGTGCTTCTTATATATATCATTAGAGAACACTAGATCGAAAATACTATTCATCCAATTTGAGATCAAATTTGTTTGGAAAAGGCACAATTTAATTATGCCAAAAAAATCCTTGAATATATTATATTAGGATCTTTTCTAAACCTGAAAAAAACACACACCTGAAGCCATAGAAACACAACTGGTGTTCACGCTTACTCAAAATTTTATTTCTGCCTTGCAACTCTAAAATCTAAAGAAAAAAATCAACTAAGCAAACTTTTGAATAACGGCATTATAAGGCCATCTCGATCACCATTTCTCTCTCTAGCATGGATCGTTCCAAAAGAAATAAGAATAAGTGATAAGCAATATCGTATGGTGATTGACTATAGGAAATTAAATTAAATCACCATTGCAGACAGATATTGTAGCGAATGCGTCTGTAAATCCTTTAATTGACTTGATATTTTATTATAATAAGCTGGGCCCAATGTTGGGAGCCATTTTTATATTTGGTAACATTAAAACGCTTATAAATTGTTGATATGTGCCCGATACTCGTACAACACAATGTGAGTCGGTGTCAATGAGGAGGTAGCTGGTTTGGGACAAATGAGGGGCTTGGTATTTTATCCTACAGACACAGCGCAGACGGATGCAAACAAAGGAATATACGTCCGGTAACCCATATAAAGGCCAACGGACGTTCGAAAGCTACACCGGGATATCCCGAAATTGACCTCGACCACCTTTACGCTAATTTCCTCAACTTAATAATAAGAATTCTAGCGTGTCACAAATATTTTTTTTTGTATATTTAGACAGGAATTGTAAACCTAGGGTAGAGTTTTTAATAAAGCCTTAGATGTTAGTGCTTAAGATTTTAGTCTTAGAATTTATTATCTGGCTAAATTTATAATAATAATAATAATGATAATATTTAAAGCCCATAATAAAAATAAAAAAAATAAAAAAATGTACATTTTATATACATTATTTTCATATACGCTTATTGAATGAACACATGGGTACTGTAATTGCCAAGTTCTTAATAATATTGTGTATGAAAAAAATTTTCATAACAAATTTTAAGAGATTTTAAAAGAAAGGAAAACGTGGCGTGTTGATGTCATTGTAGCCGTGCATATATACAGCTGCGGAGGATTAAGATGATTACGAGATTGATGATGACGTTGCTTATTAACAGGAATTTCGGATTGTTGTTGTAGACATGTTGATTATGATTAGATATGTATATTTCAATGTATAAATGAATATGAAAGTTAATGCGCTGCTGATGAAATAACAAGTTTATCATGTATGTCACTTTTCATAAATTTATTTTCTAACTAAAATATTGGATAGTATTTAGTATACGTTTTTGATTAATATTCAGTAAAGTGAATTCCATATATTTTAGATCACGCCAATCTTCATTCAAGGGTACGTCATTTATATTCACTTTAAATTGTGAGAACGTCACCACAACATTCTTGACATAAATGTATGTATCTTGAAAATTACAGTATTTATTTAGAACAGAAAAAAAAAGCTTGTTGTCCAATCAACAAATTCGTTTCTAATTTATAAATGAATTAAAACTTTTTATATGCAACAGACGCACAACCTTGTATTAAAACTCAGTTTTCTTTGTAAAGATGTTATCGATAACGCGATCATCTTTTAAAGTAACATATTTATCGTTTTAAAATCATTCGTGACTTATCTTAATTATAGAATACATCACTAAAATTTTTGAACTGATTATTAAGTGCATTTTTGTTGTGTTTCTCCATAATAAGAAAAGATCACCTACATGTCCAAAGGAGAATGAAACGAAATGCAAAACTACAATGCAAACAACTTTATCAAAACACGTGAAGCAAAATGCCACTATACCGTTTCGACAATAAATTTAATAACTTGAACATTTTTTCGAATTTTTATTTCATGATAATTTAGCAAGAAGAGAAGAAAATACTTTTTATTTTCCTCAAGCCAGGTACTACCCCGTTTTATCCCTATTGCAGAAGCCAAGACGAAGATGCAACTAAACAACTGCAACTTTTTCACGAAAGAGGTTATACTTTTGGGATATATTATTACACCACTGGGTATTACATCACTGGATATAAAAACAATCCGGGTAAATTAAGGCTATTGGAAAGTTCCTACTAGCCGAAACTCTTAAGAAACTTTGCAGTTTCCTTGGTATGTCAGGGTATTACGGACGATTTATAAAGAACTATTTTAAATTTGCTAAGCCTCTGAAAACTCTTAGAAAACTAAATAAGGCGAAGAAGCGCTAGGCCACCAATGAGAAGGGAATGCTTACCAGTATATGGACATTAAATTCATTTAGGAAATATCTGTGCGGATCGACTAAGATTAAAATATTTACTGACCACCGGTCTTTCATTTATGCGCTTAGCAATAAAAGTAATAACAGTAAGGTGAAAATCTTACCCGGAATACCTCTTCCGCAATCCACGTTAAACGCATAGCGACAAATTCTGACGAAGTTCGTGTCACCCATTAATACATAGTGTGAAAGCTCGTATTAATACTTTCAAGAACCAAATTATTTACATATATAAGGACCTCCTCCATGTCACTCTGAAACGGTGTTCTCGACATATCACAGCCATAGACACTGAACCTGAATATTCCGACCGAATATTAATTGACATTCTCAAACATTATTTTAACCCATCTAACATAAACTTCACTAAAATTGATGAAATTCAGCAACGGTATCCTTTGGATTTTAGTAAATACAAGATTAGGTTCACCTAGATGCAAGTCGACAATATAATAAATAGCCAAAAACAGGAGGGCATAATAAAGAGAACTCACAATGGAACCCATGGTGCACGGTTACAAAAAAAAGGTCAAATTTCAGAAAAACAGTATTTTCGCTCAGTGACAAACAAATTAAAAAAAATTAAAATATATTGTTGTAGTTTGTAAAACGAACAAATATGATCGTCGCTCTGCAAGGTCCCAAATTCAAGCTATCTCTAGCCTGCAGTATCCAGGTCTACCGGCTCACCTGGAAATACTTTTAAATGGGAAGACTTAGTTCTAACGGCTACAGACAAGTTCTCGAAATATGCCATGGAAAAACCGTCGGTTTGGTTCGAACATCGAAACCCATAAGACAATTTGAACATGACATTTTAGCTTAGCAGTTTTGTTTTATTCCTTTTTTCTTGTAAAAATAAGAAATATGGCAGACTGTCTTTGTCGTTTTGTTAAATATGTGAAAAAACAAAAGGTCAAAATCATTTGGACCATTTTGCTAATTACGTAATAATTTTATATGTGAGCGTAAGGAAAGAAATGAAGACACCCGAATGGTTATCATAAGAAGAAACATGTAAAAATTGATTTGTTGATTTATCAACAAAAAAACCTGATGAAAACTTCCGATATGTAAAAAAGAAAGAGAAGTTATCATCATTATTTTTTATGGAATGTGAAGAAAAGACGAAAAAAGTATTAATTAAATTGGAGTTGGCGAAAAATTAAAAAAAAATTTGTCTTTAACTAAAGAAATTTATGTTTAAAAAAAAGGCGAAAACTTTGTATTTATTTTACATCTAAAACATACATTATTTTAATCGGCAAATAACAGCGATTTTCTCGTGTTTGGTGTTTTCATGAAGTGTGGTACTGTATTTAATAAGAGCAGCTCCCATATATAACAACGCTACAATCGCGTCTTGATTGGATGACTTTATTTGTGTTTTTTTTTATAATAATTAAATATTGTATTGCCTGAATTGTATTGCAAAAATAACAGAAACGTAACCCAAGCAAAGAACATGTAAATGATAGCCATCTATAATAAGAGAAAACTTACGTATAATTGATAATTTAATAACTGCTGAAAAGAATGAAGCATGAAAGATCGCCTACGATAGACGAGAAAAGAGTCGACATACGACATGACCACGTTTTACGGAGCCAAATCGTCGAACTGTTAACAATTGAAATGTAAAGTGTAGCTAAACTCTACCCTTTTTTTCTTACGCCGATTAAATTTACAACAAAAATTTTAAAACAATGAGGGAAACAGTAGCAAATGTTTTGCAGATGAATGTTAAAAGGTATGCGTTTGAACAAAATGGTAAAAGCAGAACATTCTTAATAGAAAAGATTTATAACGTATTCAAGAAAGCCAAAACTATCCGACCGTTTTAAACAAACACTCAATGATGTATGAAACTGAATTTCCATGTTCTACAACACTAGATACGCGTGATTCATTTATGTAATTTCTGTACAATACACGTTTTTTTATCGCAGGTCTGTGGTAGTTTATGCGAACGAATTAGAGTCCAGGTGTGCTCAATTATTCTCGTAATATTTGGCCTATTTCAATACAAACTATGTGTAACGACTTCGCATGTTTTTGCCAAATTTCTTGCTTTTACTTTCATTCTCGCGATCAGGAGTATGTGCACCAAAGCAATGTGACCAATTCTCAATACAATCTATCTATATTGTTTCAGGTATTCATTGCCTCCCATATATTAATTTAACGGTCTTCAGTTTGTTGAACACGTTCCAATATATCATTGGGGTATCGCTACCTGAATCGAAAATTGCTGGAAATGTCACTTAATTTACTTTAATATCTTTGAAAATACGATTGCATTTGTTCAAGCCAATTTCTCTCACGATTTGGTCATAATGTTGTAGTATGCAAGAGTTAACGCTCTCAAATTTGCCATTATTTTTAAACTGACATTTAGTGGCATGACCTTCCCTTTTACATTTAACGCAAATGATATTCATAAACTTGTCAATGCTTTGCTAACTTTTCCTCCGCATTTAAACATTTCTTGGAAATTATACTGCACTTTTATTATCTACGTTTTCTTTCGCTGTCATTAGTTTCAAAGTTGGTGCTTTGTCTGTCATGCTAAGAGTTTTTTCATATATCTTTAGTTTCTCTTTTAGATCATATAAATATTTAGCCTGATACGGAATGGTTTTTTTCTGCTTGGCATCAGGGATACCGTCGTAAAAATATTGAATTAAACTTTCTTCGTCCAACTCAATTTGTTTGCCCTTCCCCATCAAAGTATGTAGAAAAGTAGGAAAGCATTGGGGGGATTGGATTTTATGTTTGGCAAGGCGATTGATGAGCTGATTCGATTCGTTTTATGTGGAAGGTGTAGAAAATCGGGAAAAAGATTACAACATTTAAAAATTTTCATTAATTGCTGCCATCAAAATTTTATATAAAAGACAAGCAATTTCTTAGAAAAATTGAAATTGGAATAAAAAAAAAAAAAGTTGTCAAAAAAAAAAAATAAAGAAAAGGCAACATCATCAATTTCAATATAAAAATCTCAATATATTCAAATCCATGATTAAGACGCGGATTGTGAGCGAAGTGCTAGCGGAATGTTCATTTGTGACACCATGTAATTTCAGTACTGATTTCGGTGTCAATTCAAATCAATGAAACGAGGTGTTTATGAAAAAATAAAAAAAAAAAACTCTTTGCCTACACAACCTGTTCAGAATTATTTAATTGATTAATTTTATTTTTATTTAAAAATTATAAAATTTTTGTTTATTAACTACGAATGTACATTAGGCATGGTTTGGCTATCGGTGAGTTAATCTTTATTGTTATATAAGTTATTTAGTTTTAATTTTAAAATCTGTTTATTATTTTACAATAACATAAATATTGTCATATACACCTATTTTTTTTTTTTATTAATTACTTAATTAATAAAATGTTTGCAAACTAATTTCGTTTGAGTGATCATTGGCTGACGAAGTAAGGCTACACATTAACTACACACTTACAAAGTATAAAATTTCTATAGGTCAAATTTCTTTTATGGGCCCCCCAATTACGGCGAGCTAGTCACTTTACTTTTAGAGCCCTTAAAGTATGCTAGAAGTATACACATATTCCTGGTAACCCTCCTTGTCGTTTTTTTTTGCGGTGGATGGTAGTTTAATTCTCTCTCTTTAAGAAGAGAGAGAGAAAAGCCCAATTTTTTAAACCTTGTTGAGAATGAATGAACAATCTAGATGCTCCTTTCAAAAGTTGTTTAGCATATATGAACTTTTGTAAGTCATTCCAATACACTGCTTCTGCATTGTCCTCAAAATCTGATATCTACTTACGTACTTCATTGTGATCGGATATGTTATAAACGTTAACGAATCTTCATTGTCTTTTAACGTGGAATAATGCGGAGGCAATTTTGCGTTGGACTAGCTTCATCATAACCGAAGGCTGAATCAGTCACGCTTAGTTTATTTTGATTTGACAGTCTGGTCTGAAAACCAATTTTACGCCCATTAGTACATAAACCTAATTCGCTAAAGTTCGTGCTTAGACTTTCTATGGACAAACCTAGAATTTTTTCATTGTTCAGCTTGTCATTCGAAGTTTTTAATTTGACTATGAAAATTTTTCAAAATTCTTTTTGATTATGAATCTTTAGGTTGAGGTCCCAAAATTGTGGAGCGTTTTGCGAATTACAGCAAGAGCAAATGCACATTTTAGTGAAAGTGATTTATTTAAACAAAGAAAATTTGAAGTGTTTGATTAATTAATAAAACGACTTTCTACACAAAATAAAAAAAAAAAAATGAAAAGCCAATTCATAAAAATAGAAATGGCATCACAGGCTTGCTCTTATTTAGAAAATGTTTGTACTGTAAAATGTTTTGTTTTGTTTCTTTTTCGAGGGTGCTACAATTTTTTTCAGTTTGGCTTATAGCTCAAGATATGAAACTTATCGATTTAAGATCGTCAACAATTTTGTGAGATAAAAGTCTTGCTAGCGCATTGTTTGATGCATTAGTTGTTAATATAATTAGCAATTCTGGCTTATAATGAGCCAAGACTTCATTTGAGGCTATATAAGTCTTGATTGTATAATAATCTTCCCGGTGTTGTCAGTCCTAAACAAACTGTGGGCTTTTTTGAAAGATTTTTAGTGTGGAGTTATTAAGTTTTTTTTAATCCATTTCCGTCAATTTGGTAAATTCTAGATATAATACTTTAAGTTGAAAGAATGAGCCTTTTTTTTTATTTAGTGTTTATTATGCAGATAATTCACAGTCTAAGTAAAATTAAACGATCAGAAATCATATCATAACCAAATAAATAAGAAATATTTATAAAATAATTTATTCTAAAATTTTTTAAAATTAGTGGGCGTTTACTTTCAATGTGCTCGTATGCGTGCTCCAAGCTGAAAGCAATTGAGATTGATCATGCGTTAGATAAATCAAATTTAGCAAAAATTGCGTTTCCTCCTAAGGATTTATTGTCGCCGCATATGCGAATGGCTCCATTTTCTTTCAAAACTGGTACCAATGATGCGTCATACTCTGAGTTATCTTCTCGCTTTAGAACACCTACACCGATTAAGTCATTTAGACTCTGTTTTATTTTTGCTTTCCATACGAGTGGCAGCGGTGTATACTTGAAGAGAATTGATTTGGCATTTTGATCAAAGTTTAATGTCTTGATGCAAACTTCACTTTTCTCGATACGATCCGTATCACTAGATTGTGGATATTCTTTTCCAGAGAAATGAACTTCAAAATTCTTTTGAACTTCAAGTCTATCTTCACAATCTATTTTCCTTAAATGTAGGATTATTTACATTTTACTTTGGCAATACTCTCGACTTCTCAATTCTAATATTCTTCCTCGCCTCAAATGTTCTTGCACGATTCAATGTTCTTGTCTAACTGACTCTGCCTTCCTCAAATAGTCTATTTATATACATTTTTACAAGCATGTTACGATTACCTAACTTCACGACTTCGCGTTTAATCCGTTAACCAGCTTTTCCGCTAATCTTTTTCGACGGCCGGCAGCTGCATGACGCGCCGCGAGTATGCACGAGGGAATTTATTACTTGGGAAAAACCAATTAATAAGTATTAGCTGGATTTGGGATTTCGGTAACTGTATTATAGTTCTGGTATTATTTTAAGTACCTAATTGATCACTCTTTGGCTATTTGGTACTATTATTACAAATATTTGGCCGAATTAAGTTTTAATTTTAACAATGATGTATGTATTGTGATGTGCTCATGCACAGAGCAATAAACTCACCACATTTATCACATAATGTTTCACTATTTTTAGGACTCCCTCAACAATGTATTGCATTTCGGGTAATTGCATTGTGCAAAAAAAGTTCATTATCGGATGACAATAATAAAAAAAATATTATTACCCAAAATAATTATTGTAAATATTGTAGAGTAAGCATTATACAATAAAAATATAGAATAAAATCATTTTGAAGTCACTATTGCTGACGACAGGTTTGACAATAGATACCAAGATGCCTCGACGCTTGTTTAGTCAGACTTTTCTTTTATTTTCGTTACTGATGTTCTTCTCCATTAAAAACAATTGAACCATAGTAAAAGAGGTCTAGTTGATTAAAGAAGCTGAAACATTTTTTCCATTACATAGTTATTGTGCACCTCTAAAAACGATCCGTTCTCCTAAGAACCCATTACATTTTTTGCATTGTAGTATAAATTATTCTAACTCGATTTCTCGACATAATTCAAAATAAAAAGGTCTGCGAAATGAGCGAGCAAGAAGTGGGGGATTTGTTGTACAACAACAGCCTGTTTCGTTATACCATTATAAGTGATTTTCGCGTCGTATTCGCCAACAATTGATATGCGATCACCGCTACAATAGGCGTAAGATTTGTATTTTCTAATCTTCGAGTTTTGTTGAGAGTAGTGAACAGCGAAAGCCCGTGTCATGTGTTGCTATAACACCAGCACTATTAACTTCTACCAGCAACGTGTACAAACCACCACGAAATTGAAAGTTTTTTTAGCGTTTGCACTGAGCCTTATTAGAAGGTCCATAGTAGGTGTAATAATTGTTGATTCGGTTTAAACACTGTAACGATATGGGGTTTTTCCTTCTATAGTTGTGGTATGACTCAGGGCTAATTCCAGAACATTTGTTGTTGAATAATTGGATTTTCAATTGACCCTTAGATTCGTTTGCTTTCTTTTTTCCTTCAGGATTTGGTAGTGTTTTGTAATACAATGTTGGCTTATTAAGAGGGAGATTTTACCTGTTTGTTTACGCACTAGCTCTTTCCAAGCAGAAGAAGAGAAGCGAGAAGGAGCCAGAAACCAGCGGGACAAATAAGAATACGCATGTCTGGGCCAGGTCACATACGATTTGGAACAACATGTAAGTCACTAGAAAGGAAAGTATTATATTTGAGGCCGAAGAAAGATAGGCACTCCTACACAGGAAACAACCAATTATCAACGTTCTAAAATACTAACAGGAATACTTACCTGGCCGTTTCACTCTCGCTGAACAATGAAAATAAAGATCTATGGTCGCGCACGGCTCACTATACTTGCTGACTATCTGACTTAGTGTATGATGCTACGAGAGTGTTCCATTATAATGAGAATACAGATTAATATTGAATATGTCCCTCCACATTTGTATTTTGCTGTTGTTAAGTGGATTTAGTAAAATCTCCGTGACATCAGCGGCAGAATCGAGCACTGCGTATATCAGCAACATTGACGAGATCAGTAATAATGAACGAAGAATAATCATTTATTTGTTCTCTTTTTTTTTTGCGAAATTCCAACAAGAAGTCTATCAATTTTTCATACTTTTTCTAAATTCCCCTTTACTTTACTCACAAATCAATTAATTCATCTGGTCTTTATCATTACAGTACTTCCTTTTCTTATTCTCTATCTTACATTTTTTCATATCTCCTTCATACCTTGGTTTGACCGCTTTAACCTTGACGTTTGCGTTTTATAAAATATAATTGTCTACAGGTTATATGTGAGCGTTTTATTAGCGCTTCCATTCGCAGCACTTTTTTATTAGTACCGATTTTCATATTAGTTCATTTTCTATAATAATCTAGAAATATTTTAGCAAGGAGAGCAGAGATTAGATATATAATAATTTTGTAGTGACAAACAGATTTAAAAGGTTCTTTTATTAATTTATGTTTAATTTAAATTCTCTTTATTAATTTGAATTAATGTTTACTTCTTCTGACCCACCTGAAGTGTGGTCAGTAGCTTATTAAATTATTATATGGTAACTTAAGCAATTGATATAATTAAAGTAGGTTATAGGATAGCGTAAGCGATTAATACGATTAAACTATGTTATTACTAGAATTACGACTAAGTGGGTTACAACTAAATTAGGCTATCTTAACTAGGTTAGGTGTCATATTATGTTAA
>KK502912.1:0-12119 GCA_000688735.1 Glossina austeni | reverse complement strand
AAAAAAAAAAAAAAAAAAAAAATTTTTTAAATTCTAAATTAAAGAAATTAATATAATTAAAGTAGGTTATAGGATAGCGTAAGCGATTAATACGATTAAACTATGTTATTACTAGAATTACGACTAAGTGGGTTACAACTAAATTAGGCTATCTTAACTAGGTTAGGTGTCATATTATGTTAAAATATGAACTTAGCATAAATTGTTAATCATGGTAGAGCGCGACAGATCGATAATGCTACAATTTAATATTTTTCCACAATTGCTATGATATTTTTATATTGAACAATTTTTTACTGGTCCCCTTAATACTGTTCAAAATTACATATCCCTTCTTCTTCACTAATAATTTCTTGTTCATAGAAACTTCCTGTTCGTAATTTATTTCACAATTTTACAATATTTCTTAAATTGTTCTCAGCCTTTTTACAAATAAGTCCGCATCACACTTTCTTTACGGATTTCAGTACACATAATTTAATTTTCCGTATTAACTCAAGGATTTTCGGTAATTTTCTCGACATCCAATTTACACATCTTTTTTCTTCAAAAAACTTCTTCTAATCTTCTCGTCTGCCATCTCCGCTCCCAAAAAATGTACCAAAACAGAACCGACAAAAGCTACATCAAACAAAATCTCCTCCTGTCAAACATTTTTCATGCACGAACCAAACCAAAACTCTTAAGCTTAAGTAAAATAATAAGTGTATTTTGTCTATGCCAAATCACCGGTTTCTATTCGGCATAACCAACACTTGGGTATGACATCCATTTGAAGCAAATAGATTGAAGCCTAAATTCGTTTCGTAAATTTGTCGACCGAATTTGATGTTTATGTTCGCAATTTTTTAGTTTATTGTTTTTAGTAGCGGTGGTATATGCACGTTTCATCGTTTTTACTTCATATTCCATATGAAGTAGTTTTTACTTCATTTTCCCGGCTTGGCTGGAAAGTTGCTTTTTCACTTCGGGAAAGGGACCGAGGATTGCATGGGAATACTTTGTCCATTCCCTTCTTTTCGGCACAGGCAATTTTCCATGCAATTCATCAAATAAAGTAATATTATTTAGTAATGGGGCAGCATCGGCACTTTCTAAGAAAGTTGTTAAAGTGTTCACGAAAATTTGTGCATGTTGACTTGAGGTCTGCTGGAACATCTTCAACTTAAGTTGCCAGAATAATTGAACAAATATTTTTGCCCCAATTGCGACAAAAGCCAAAAGTTAAAGTGGATCAGAAAGTCTTGCCAAATCGGAGCTTACAGAGCGTCTAACAATAAACCTCGCTGGATTGGCTTTTACGTTAGCGCACAGATAGTTAGATTTAGATAGCCGCAAGAAAAGCAAAATATTAATGGACGCTTTATCGCTGCTGCAGAAGACGAAGTTTATTTCACGATAATCCTGTGGTATGTTTTGAAGAAGCCGGTTGTGGTTTGCACGCCATTTTCGTCTATTAAATGCATGTTCTCTTAAAATATAGTAATTGTAGCTGTGTTTTGCTTGATGTAATTAACCTTTTTATTCCACCAAGTCCATCAACTACATAAAAATTTTCTCTAAATAAACTTAAGAGATGACTAATTCTGTTTTCATTGACCGAAATTTATGGCTGAATGATATTTTTTGAGCAATTGACGCATTTCAGTAGGTGGACATATTTCAGCTTCTTAGCTTCTGATAGTTGCAGGAAATTTAAACGAGAAAATAAGGCCTGATGTATTTCGGCACTGCCTAAAATTTATATCGTTGAAAATTGCGCCGTCCACTTTTGCATAACGAGATTTAAAAATCGTTGTGCCCTTCGTAACATCTTCTAACAAAACTCTATAGCCCACATGTTAAATGGGCGAAACTTTTAATTTAACGATATATATATACGTAAACATCGCTCAAGAACTGGACGCCACGGGCTTAGGTTATGCCCTGTGCTATTCTACATTTTACTCTACATACGGCATATAACTTCGTGTGAGAAATCCCAGAGATGGATCCGATGACAGGTGTTTTTCAATAGCAGATTTTGTTTTATGTATTTAGATGTTTTTTTTTATACTTTGACGCTGAAGATTAAAGTTTAAACCGTAAGAATGGGAGTTTGCAAGGGTCTCATAATAAATATTGTGGCACTGTTTATAAAACGAATTCACAGTAAGCCGATGTAGGTTAATAGCAATAGGTAACAACTTACGCAACTTAACGGTCAAAATGGCACACTCAGAAATTGCGCATAGAAATGGAAATAGATTACTTAAGCTAGGAAAAGCTAAAATGTTACCGGAAAACCCCGAACAAACGATAAGTAGCCAGGCGTTACAATCAAAATCGCATGTACAGTAATTAAAACTCATATCAAGTCAATGTTACACATCGGCAATAAAATGATGTTTGGTCTCGGAAGCGTGTATTAAAGTGCCAAATGTGCAAAACGTTTTTTTGAGCATTTATGCAACCATCCTAATCTACAGAGGAAATTCGACGAAACAGGATCAGCGTAGTATATATACAAATATATATATATAATTCTGCTTACATAAATTTTAAAAACTCTTAACTTGCTTATTAGTGTATAATGATATTTAGGTATACAGAAAAATGTATACATGTGCAAGTTCAGCTAATAATATAGCGGCAGGATATGACACTCGAAAAGCGCAAACAAATATGAGAGTGCAAGATCAGCTAACCTACAGTGGTAACCTAAGATACATAGACAATATTAGATTGATCTGCTATAATTATTTGTTTTAATTCAATGACGAATAAATAAATAAGCAAGGTATAAGGAAACCTAGTTTTAAGTTAGCTGAAGATAGGTGTAAGTTGCCTCTTGCCTTTGACCAAAAGCATTCGTTTATCAATCACATTTCTTAAAAGGAATTAATTTTTTGGGCCACACAACAACAGAAAAGGTATCTTCTTATCCTAATGAATATCCTATTAACTTACGCACACACTGGTCCTTTTGCCTATTCAATCTATTGCCTTGGTAAAGTTCCTACTCGCTATGGCACAGTAACTTAACTTATTAAACACTAATCCAACTGCATTATCTTTTAGCACATTACCAAAGAAACCACTTAAGTCACTTGACTCGTTTCTCGTTCGTCGGCACGGCCTTTAATTTCGTGAACTGTAATTAAATTCAAGAGGATTTGTATCTCCACTACTAATCTAAATTGACTCATATTTCACTGTCATATTTCGGAATCCACTCGATCAAGAGGCTTTCCTGTCCTCAAGTTTTTTGCAGGCGTTTAGTATTTCTCCTACGCTGCTGGTACTGATTCACTATCCATGAGGTAGAAGTGTACCACCACGGCGGTTTTTGCGGAAAAAGCGTTTTTACTATATGCCAGAGCATGAATGGGCACATGACTTGTGGCGTTTCCTGTGTTTTCCCGGCTAGTCGTTTAGGCACTACTTAAGAGCCTATGTCGACGCTTCTTTGCGTCCTGCGTATTTTCATTGCATTAATTAATAAAGAACACATGTGCAGACAGGCAGCGTCCACCTAACCTTACTCGTCCTGCTTCAGCGATCTGGTCATTCTTCCATCAGTCGGCGTCTTGCGCGCTGCTTAGCTCCATAATCCGGCAAAGTATGAAGTTCAGCACTACAAATGCCTTGTTAGCCCGCAGGTGGATTGGTATCACACCAACGATAACCAAGGCGAGGTAAACCCTTAGGGAGCCGATATGTCGTTTTAACTGCCCCTTAAATTTGACGGTATATCGAGCGACTTTTTCAAACGGAAAGGCTATATAATATTGTCGCTCTTACCACTTCTTCCATTAATTGTCTACGGTCTTGCGTATGGCCAAGCATTGTTAGTAGCCAGCAACTTTGCTGCCTCCGCTGCCTTCTCGCCCGTGTACAGCCGTTTATATAACCGTCTGGTATTTTATGGCTGTATACTAATGCCCCCAACTTTAATTGTAACTTTCTCTAGCTCCTTCCTAAAGGTTAAAGATGCTGTGTTGTCTTCTCCAAGATTTAAATCCACTGACAGCAGCGAACTCTTTATCATGTTGGTGGTTGTGGAAGGTATAGCTTAAAGTTTTGGCCACGGTTATTATTGCAACATCATCAGCGAAATCTACGATGGAAGCTCCCCTTGGAACAGATAGAATCAGAATATCGTCATACACCAAATTCCCTAATGGGGCCTAGGACTGAACCCTAAGGTAATCCAGTGACCAGCCGTTCTCTCCACCCTTCTTCTGTTTCTTATCAAATCGAGACTTTCTTACTTTTAATTTCTTTTGCGATTTCCTCAGGTGAGATGGATCTAATTTTGTCCCTCACTTTTGTTAATGGCACGTATGAAAACGTAGTTTTCGTTGAGAAAAAGTCGTCCACTATTTCCTCTACAAATTGTGGACACAAAGGTCGATTTGAATGTTTTATTTTCTCAATGACAAATTTACACGTCAGACCATATAGGTCCTCCTGTGACTCTTCAATCAGGTTATGGAAAAGTTTTTACAGTTGACCATAATCGCTTTTTCAAATTGTCTGCACCTCTCTTTGTATTCCTCTTGATAGCAGAGATAGGGACTACTCTCCCGCGATTTTTGGTATAATGTTCTCACTCTGCTACATTGGCCTTGTAGTACGACTATCCGGTAGACACTATGTGTCTATGGGCTGTGTGTTGTTGGCACTTTCCTGGTGAATATATCGGCTGTAGATTTGGTAGAACCGTAGGATGATTTTGCACCTAGCTTTGCAGATTGATGTAGAAAATGGGACAAATTAATCAGAACACAACCCGCAGAGAAGCAACTCTGTTTTTGCAAACAAACATTTATCAGTTTTTGCAATTACTCACGAATAGCAAAAGATATAAAAAATTTTCTACAATGACTTTGCGAAAAAGGGGAAAAAAGGGAAAAGTCGGCCATGTACACAAAAGCGACAAGTTATTAAAATTTCGTTTTTTTCACTTTTTTTAAGGTTTTGTTGTTATTAATTATAACATAAACGAGACAAAATGTTTAAAATTACTTTGTAAATTCCTTAACTGAAGACATATTACCTGTTCAAAAACGCGTTAATTCTATAATAAATACCGCGAAAATGACGACCTGACAGATACATTCTTTCTTTATGATCCCAGGTTATGGGTATTAAATAAAAGTACTGGGATAAGAGAATGCGAAAAGCTGAGGGTGTTAATTCTCAATTAATTATACTAGTGATATAATCGAAACAAGCCCATTAACAGATAAAAGTTCCGCCTGCAAAAATTTGGTAAACGGGCATAAGAATAAGCGAATTCTTAAAAAAATTCCCAACACGAAACCCTCCTCAATTTAAGACCCATGATAAACGAATCACGCTCTCAGATTAAGTGTTTACACCGGATCGTTAACAGCACGTTAGCTACATTGCCTTTCTTAATAATAAATACGGAAAGCTGAGATGAATTTTCCATATATATATGTTCCTCCTGTTTCCAAAAAGAACTTCGGTTCGATTTGGGAGCAAACTCAAAATGCGGGTCGGAATTATCGAAGTGGAAAGACAATGACAATTCAGATTTATTCGCATGGAAAAGGAAGATATCTTCGGATCACAATATACGTCAATTAACGAACCACTAATGCACCGTCTTATTAATTATCACGAGCATCTTATCATTGTGTGCAAAGAAAAAATTTAATTTACTTAGAACCGCAAAATTTTTGGCTAATAAATATAGTCATCGTGCGTTTAAAAAGCATTGGTAGAATATAAGAAAGCAAATAGGACTAAAAAAAGAACACTGACTGACCTTGCAAAGAAAGAAAAAAAAAGAAAGTGTTTTGGCGGATGAGCGAGGATGAGGGTGTAAATTGTGTAAACAGAAATCGAAAATGTACAAATTGCTTACCTCCATCCCATGCATTCAAAAAATAAAAATAAGAACCCCAGAACATCCGCTCAGCAGCTGTATCAACCGCAGCAAGTTAATAATAAACCTTTTGCATTAATCGATCACTATTACCCCTTCAGATCAGCAGTATAACCCTTTTAGCAAAACTATAAATCTCACTCAACAAAATGATTCACAAGCATCAAATTCTGGAGCCGCTATGGGCTCAATCACTCACCAAATGCTCGATATCTATTTAAAATCCACCGCATACTCACACAATATTCACACAATAGACACAAAATATTCCATCATCATTGATTCTGGCTCTGAAGCTCGAGCCGACCCCAGAGAGTACTTGCCGTCCAAGCAAAATCAGTAAAATATCAAGTTAGCAGCCTCAGTGTCACACTATCAACTACCCTAAACCATATCTGCACCGTTAAAATAGGTTCGTACATAAATCTCCAATTTCAGGTACTGGCCGATGTATTTGAAATTAACCGATTGCCCGGACGTCTATCGCATGTATCTCTTGCCGCTCTTACCACATCCCAATTGTAAAATTTCCCTTTAGCTGACACCTCTATAGGAAGTAATCAAATCAATCTGTTATTACCCTAAAATTATCTTGGCAGGAATTAGAAAAAGTCACCGATTTTATATATTTGCACTAATTGACAAAAATGCAACCCTGCGGAAGATCGGGTTGTTAATCACGCGCGCGCAGAGATGATTGATACGAACTACTTAGCACAGCAAGAACACGTGCGTCCATCTCCACAAGCTGGTGCTGAAATCAGGGGTTCGATATTCAAACAAAGTGAGAATTTAAGATAACAAGCAGGTTTAACGAATTTGATATTACGATGACACATGTTTCACTATGTATTTAACGCACGTATTGAAGAATTGTATTGGCGTGTTGAGCCTTCAATACGATGTTTCACTCAATACAATGTTTCTGACAACTTTGCTATTTGGTAGTGTTTTTGCGTGCTCTTCAGTTTTCTGTGAGAAATTAAATTTCACTTAACTAATATTACACCTTTAAGCTGCTGCATCGTGTGTTTAATAAATATTGGTGTTTTTGCGTACAAATGGCTACGTGTTCAACTTCCTTGCTTGGAATTTTTGGAATAATTGGACAACTGCAGAACTTGCTCTCACGATAATTATCTAATAAGCCTCTATGTAAAGTTATCACCACTATTAGTAAAATCGTATTTTACTTAGTTTCGTATTTTAGATAGTTTTGTAAAATCAAGAAGACACGTTTCTGCTATCCCTGTGCAGATATCGTATAGAGATCGACATTCCTTTGAATCACAAAAACTCTCGCAAATTTTTGCGGAATACTTCCAGCGTAAATATCACCCGGAGAGCAATGTCCAGAGGGTAGATTTATCAAAAAATTGGATGGTAGGATTTTTATTCCAAATTGTTATTTTCAATAATGAAGTGTGACTAGTATAGTGTAATTGAGAAGCAGTTGTCCTCCGGGTAGGGATGGAATCCCATCTTCTATACTTATTGCGTGCACTGATGAACTCTGTGGGGACAGTAGCAAGCATGCTCGAAAAGCAGTTTTGCCACCCCTGTTCATAAAGGGGGTGATAGGGAAAGGGCAGACAACTACAGACGTTTTGCGAAATTGAGCGTGCTAACAAATTTAGTTTAGAAAATTGTTATTCCGCATATAACACATGCCATAGAATCGTGTGTGTCTTAGGTTCAACATACATATCAGCAAGACAGATTTGCTTTTTCGAACTTCATGGATTTCACCAATCACATTAGAAAGACTTTCTCTAAGGACGCCCAAATGGGCATTAGTAAGGCTTCAAGCGAACAAACCACATGTTAGTTATTTTTAATCTGCAAACTGTGGCGTGTCACGGCATAGCTCGTTTGCAAAATATTCGGTTTGCCGTGCCGCAAGACAAAGAAAATAATATTTAGGTTGAAAGCAAAAAAAAAACTTTCAATTTCTGTCAAAGCGGAAAAACCAGCAATGTTGAGGCAGACTCGTTAAGACGAGTCCTCCTTATATGAGTCTATTCGACAAGTCTGTTGTCCGTCCTGTACGCCGTTCGTTGGTCCCTCCTTGGTCTGTCGGTATCTGTCCCCAGTCCCTCTACCTTCCCTCACGTGTACACCCCTCCATACCCCGCCTCAGCGGTGGAGTATGCTTGTCTAGCCACACATTTTTAGCCAAGTAACTTCAATTTTAATTTTTACCCCTTTTGATTTAGTTATTCTATTTATTTGCTAATTTCCTTAAAAAGTTACAATGGAGATACAAAGCTAAGTTTTTAAGTTTAGGTTACCATTTATACATACATTGATAACAAGAATGGAGTCGATGCCACTGTCTCTTTCTTTACCCACGGTATATTGTTATAATCCTGTGTTGTTTCCAAATTTGCATTGATGATATTATGTTGGCTCATGTAAACGGCAAGGCGCTGTTGCTTTAGTTGACATCTGGATTTTTTCTTCCTTCAATAATAAATGATGAAATTCTGAAGCATTTTTTTTCGATAATGTTTCGAAAAATTTATAATGCAGCAAACTATTCGGTAGTTCTGGGTATATTTCTGCTACCGTTCTTGTAACTGTGAACTCATAAAATCACCATCAAATATGTAAATTCTGGCATTCCGTGGTCAAGCACCAATAAACACATAGCTTCACAAAGATATATATATGTAGGTATCGGTTTTATTTTAATTAAAACTTCAAACAATTTCATATTAGGACCCAAAATAAATTATATTTCTTATTCGTAGCTACACTAGTCGTTTAATTTAATAGAACCTTTCCTTTGTTTTATAAATCTGTCACTTGCAAATGTTTTCTCCTGACTTCCCATAAAAAAAACAAACAAACTGAACGCGAATACACTAATCTTCGTATTCGAGAATGTTCTGTGTTGGATTATCGTAGCATAAACCCCTTTTTTTCAAGTGTTGCACGTTAGTTGGCAAGTCTCTTTACCAATATTGCCGTTTGTTTATTTATTTTTTCTTTTTTTTTTGTGTGAAAATTGAAGTTTTAGTTAATTGTTTTCTTACCAAAAAAAAAACCCAAACCATTTTATTTCGATACCAACAAAGTCGTACTCCTCTATTTACTTCAAGCTACATAATAAAAAAACATCAAAGTCTTTTTGATCCTTTTAACCATAAATTTTCTCAAGAAAAGCCATTTTTTTTTTCTTAAAAAGTCTTTAGCAAACACTTTATTTACTTATTGCTTTGGTTAGTTTCAATATAATCCAAGTTTAGGGTGGTGCATAAATGAAAGAAAAACTTAGACTTTTTATATAGTCATCAAAGCCAAATTCCCGTAAATAAATGCAATTTAGTACTAATATGAATAAATAGTTATTAGCTTCATCGCATATGTATTTTTTTTTTTATTTTCATGTAGAGATTTGTTATTGTTAATTGATTGCTCTTCTTTTGGAACATTAATTTATAAAATCACGTAAATAAATACAGTGTAGCACTCGTTTAAATACATAGTTGCTATTTTTTTCTTTTACTTTTGTTCCTAGCTCTTCTCTCCCTTTGCTGCCCTTTCTTCTTTGTTTCTTTTATAATCGTTTAATTTCTTCCTCTGCCTCCTTTTTTTTCACCAAACATGTAAACTACAGATGCATTTCGTAATGAGGTTACAACCGTTAAAAGCTCAACGCAACTAACTTGGAAACTTTATATCGTTTGAAAGGGGATTGATGTCCAATTTTAATTAATTGTTTTTTTTCTTTTCTTTTATTTAAAAAGAAGGCGCTTTGTTGGCAGCAAGAAATTATTTTTAGTGTATTGTAAATGTTGATGTTATTGTGGTTGCTGCTTTTTCTTGGCCTTTCTTTTCTTATATTATTTTGATATTTATGCGGATTATTTTAGGAATATAATAATAGATATAAAAATGCAAAATGCAAAAAGTAAAAATGCAAAAGATGCAAAAATAGGTATAATCATTTGTGCATATAACCATACGCACATACATACATTCAAATCAACAGTTCTTTGATATCGGTAAAATTTTTATTCTTTGTTTAATATGGAGTACGTCCTTTTCCTTTTCTTGTAGCCTTTTCTAGATGAGAGTTTGATTCAATTCTTTCTTTTTTTCTTTAATAAATATGCCTGAGCAAAAAGACGATTCCAGCGATTGGTATTCTGTTCAAATGAAGCCCTATTACTTTAACTGACGGCTACATGTTCTTTATTATGTTTTTTTTTCTTTAATTTTTATTTTTGTATTTTTTTAAAAGGAAAAGGAAATGTTAATGTCATATTAATCCGAAATTCATACACCCAATAATAAAAAGCCAGAGCTCAGCAAAACAATCAAAAAATAACCGAAGAGCAAACACACTCGTTGACTTCCACAATTCAACTCCTCGAAAAGAACCAAAACAAAAGTAGACCGACAGATACCCCTTCTGAACTTTGTTTGCGGACGTTACGTTTCCCTTATACCTAGTAGAGTAGACAAGCTCATACCTCTCTAACAGATCCTATAGTGTGCTGTTTGACTCGTTCTAGTCTAGTGAATTTAAGGCAATGTCTGGGGTCAACCACATTGCAACTATCCCAGTTGTAATTTTAAAAATTAACTGAAACTGTGTAAGGCCACCTACATAGAACTACCTTCCAGAGTCCTTCAAGTTCATTTAAATAATTTTTCTACTTGGTGTTCGGTTAATGATTTAACAGTGAACTTGAGCAAATGTGAGAAAATTACGTCTTGAAGACGGACAATATATCAAACACAGTACTTCATTAATTCACATAAATTGGAGGATGCAGATATAACTTATGATTTGGGTACGCTTTTTGATAGAAAAGCACGGTTTAATTTACATATTTTGTCCGCTATCAATAAAGTAAGGTCCACATCGGGATTTATTACGGACTGGACGCGTGAGTACAACGATTCATATCTTATGAACAGACTGTATATGTTAGTTAGACCAATATTGGAGTATGCAGCGGAGGTATGGTCTCCATCCTATCGCTGTTATGTGAACGCGATTGAGTCAATTCTCAATTTCTCTTTTTGCATTAAGAAATTTTCCATGCGACCCTCTCCTAATCCTCCCACAACATGAACATAGGGTACTGCTCATACCGTTACCCACTCTGGAGAAACATCAATTTATACTTGGTATCTCATTCTTAATAAGAATCATTAATGGATCTATCGGCTCGAAAGCCGTTTTCAATGAAATCTACTTAATGCTCCTGTGCGATCCTCTAGAAGTTGTCGTTTGTTAAAGCTCAGTCAATGTAAAAGCAATTATGAATTATTTCCCCCGCTTAGGGTTCTTAGCAATAATTTAAACACAACCTGATCAATATATGTGACTCTATAGTTAGTATGAATTCCCATTGTTATACCTTGTTCTTAATAATCAATAAATAAGTGAGTGTATTGGTAAGCGTGGTGTTAATAAAATTTGAAAACTCGGCGTAAAAAGCAAGGATTGTGGCTCTCATAAGTATCATCTTAAATCCTAAAATTCGTTTTGACTTTATGCTCATTTTATTTTTGTTCATTTTAGGATTTTCGGAATCATAAGCATACTGGCAGTTTCAACAGGTAAACTTTTATATAATTCGGACGCAAACTACATTCCAATATATAAAGGAAGTTTTATAGTTTGGAAACTTTACATTATACTCAGACTTGAGGGATGAAGCAGCTAAGGCATCTTACCTATTTCCTGAGTTGCATTTTGAAGGAAATTCTCATAGCAACACTTGATGAAATTAATAGACTTACTTCTTAAGTTTATAAATTTGCACCACAGGCAAAACCGGGGATTGATTGATTTAGGAACAACATTAAAACATCTTACGGGGACCCAGATCACGACACCTTTGAAAGATTGCAGAGCACTGAGGAGCAAATTATTAAATTATTACGGGATAGGCAGATCAATATAAATACCGCAATAGAGATGCAAATAGGAAATCGAACGCAACGAGCGAATCAAATTCTGTCAATAGAGAAAAACGGAAGAATAAATACTGGGAGTCTCTTAGAATTGTTTGGTGCAAGGAATAGAGCGATAATTGAAGATATGGATAATATATTATATTTGTTCATGTAACTATATATATATTTTACATTGTTCACTGGAGTTTGGCAAGTGATCGCGGCGTGATTGCTTCGTTCTTTTCTGTAAAGAGTAGTGCATTGTTTTATTTCTATTTCTTTTTGCGCGTAATTATTCGCA
>KK502911.1:139492-157659 GCA_000688735.1 Glossina austeni | reverse complement strand
TGAAAATATCTTAAAAAATGTTGTGACCTATAGGTTGAACACAAAAATACATCGACAGACTTCAGACGGACACACAACCTTAATAAAGGGTGGGTCTGTTTGAAGCTCTTCTGGATTTTACATGCATCCGCGCAATCCTACCACATGTCATGTAGTGTATCAAAAGGTAACACTATGTTAAATTTTCACTGTACACTAATTTGAATTTCGCTTTTTGTAATAAAAATGAATTGTTTTTATTTTATTATATAAGTATATGTAATACGGATTCCATTATTACTTGGTTTTGTTGTGCAACATACCCTAATTTACCATATGTCGCATGTACATTTTTACATTGCTTTCTAAAAGTCGCATAAATAGTGTAGAAAAAGAGTTGGGTGTAATTTAAGATTCCTCATGGAGAATAACGAAACGAAAATTCGAAAGCCAAGAAAATACAAATATTTAGACGATCCATTTAATATAACGAAAACTGAGACAATAAACTGAAAATTAATGCAAATGACTTATTAAGTAACTAGGCTGGCTAAGGATTTACGTAAATGAAATAAATAACATTTTTATACTTTAGAATATTAGAAAAAATTCAAATATTTTGTAAAAATTATTAAAAATAAATTCATGCCCTTGGATCAAAGATGGTTGGTTACTCGCTGTTCGTAAGTATATGAGTACTTTGAAATAGATAAGAAATCCATGAAAGCTGTTTAAAAAAATCTTAATTATATCTTATTGCTAATGACAAGTTGAGTGAAAGTATACTTTTTTGATTGTAATACCCAAGCCAAGACAACCAAATGCCAAGATGGTCTAACATTTTTATCAAAATTCAAATTAGAAAATTGTTAGGCACATTTCGGTGTTTCTTTTATCAATAAAAATAGTACCGCTCTTAGCATACATTTGACTGCTTGTTCTTTCACTTTTTCAAGCGCATGTATGGGCAAAAATTTAATAGTTAATAATTTCTTGATAAGACGTCACATTCGCTCAAACGTTTGTAAAGCAGAAGCACATGTTATTCGGTATTGTTAAGTGAACATGCGCTATGATATATGTATGTACGAAAAAACAACCAAACTGTAAGTATTCATATAGCGAACATTATTTGTTTTCTTTTCATCGTTTATTCCATTGAAAACTTCTAAATTTTATGTTCCTCAAATGCTTCAATCAATTTCATTAGAAATGATGAGAGAAATTTTTTTTTACTTAAAAAAATTATATTTTAAGAATACTCTTTGTCTTTATCTAATTTGCTTAATATTTACATGTTTGTTAATTTTATTTGCTTACACATATATTTGAGATATTTCTGCAATTTTTCATATCACATATGAGTTATTGTACACGACGTATTTGTTATTAGGACATATTCTAGCAAGTCCTAGAATATTTTACAACAGTTTAGAATATTATGGAATTTCTTCGTATTTCTCGATGGAACACTTTTATTGAAATTTGTTGAAGCAATAGGTGAATATAAAGGAAAAGGATGAAAAGAACACAAATCATACTTTCTACCTACCTACTGTTTGTTTTTTTCTCCTACATACATTCTTATATATGTACCCTAGGCGATCTTTACTTGCAAACATAGAACTTTATGTACTTCCGGTTTGCAAACATTTTGGAAAATACGACGTCATATCAAAAACCTATTTACAGTGTCTTTAACCATATAAATAATGAGATTAAAAGAGCAAGCGGTCGAATGGCTTATAGATAATGGAAAGTTCGCAGCAATTTCCTAGTTCGAATTTTGAACACAATGTCGAACCATCTTCTTGTTTAGTTGTCTCTGGTAATGCCATTTCAAGACAAGAATACTTCAATACAAGCGTATACTTGATAGAAAGAGCACAATTTGCTCATATGACATGTACAGAAATATATATATATATATATATATATACATATATAAATTAACAAAAGGAAGTAGTTCATTCTAAACCTGCAATTTTAGAAAAAAAAACAAATAATTTATTTACATTTGAATTTAATTTTTAAAAAGAACTTAAACGCGATTGAGGATCGAACTTAAAGGCGGGCCCCACTTGCCGTATGGATCTTTGGGTAGTATGAATATATCGTTACACCAAGTGTAACCAATTACTCGATTCTCAATAACCTTTTTAAAGGCGGTATTTTCAAATAATAAATCGCGATAATTATCATTAGATATTATTACAGCGTCTAATTCGCAGGCCAATTGCAAAATGAAACTGTCGAGAAATTGTAATTAAATTATTAACGTTATGATTAATATTTTCGACTTTACATACCGATCATCATAACAGGTACTGGATTTACCCGGTAAATTTTTACATGGTGTTAGTACTATTTTCCCAGCTCTGTGTAACCGTTCTAATTCATCCGGTTCAGTCGATTTATTCTTGCACATTCTAAATTGCGGTACAATGGCCTTCACTTCATGACCCATTTTCTCAAAATACTCAATGGCAATTTTTAGACCACGTACTGAGAAATTTTTACATAATGCATGACTAGAGTGGAAAATAATTTTAATTAAAATGGAAGTAATAATTAAGATTACAACTAATACCCGAAGGCCACATTGCTACCGTCGATGATGATCATCCGTTTTTTTGATAACTGCCCGTTCTCTCTGCCTCCGCAAGGATTATATGCGTTAGTGTTATATTTACACAATTCTTTCTTCTCACTCCTGGTAAAAAGTTCCGGCAAGAGTGTCCGCCTCGGTGTCCGCCTCGGTGTTCGCTCCACATGTGCTTCAATAAGCTGCAACAAGAAACGCAACTTTTAATGGAACTACTAAACCTTATTTATCCAATTTTTAAACTTACATTTGAGCCAGTTTTGGATTTTAAAGGCAAAAAATCATTTTTATTAGTTTCGCTTACAAAAATTACTGAATCGTCTTCCGATATACTTGGCTCACGCACTTTCAGGGTGCTATTATTTCTTTTGTCTTTAAGACTCGAATCGTCAAGTATTGTAATGGGACTAGCTATGCTGTTATTATTATTTAACTTAGCTTCGCCATCCTTTAAAGGTTCTGTACTTCGTTTCCCGTTAGATTCTTCCGTAAGCACGCTTAACGTTTTATAAATGGGGGGAGTAAAAATCAGATCACCGGCAATATCTTCAACAAACGGCAAAGCATCGGTTTCAAAACATTGAATTAAATTGAGATTTTTTGACTGTGGAGTTTGAGTAGGAACTTGTTGCGGTCTATTTTGTAACGGAGTTGACGTAAACTTCCGATTAAAGGATATCAATAAATTCTGATATTCGGATGTTAATTCGGTATCGGAAGCGTCTACATCATCAATAACGATTTCTTCTATTTCAGGTTCTATGCAAATACAGTCATCATCATCTTCATTCATATTTTTCTTAGGATACGATCGGCGAATTAAGTTTAAATTTTTTTGATTGCAGCTTGTGTTACTACGATCGGCTAGGATTCGAAAACTATTTCTCTTGCTTACAAATTTCTGCACAATCTTCTTCTTTTTCTTGGAGCGTTTTTTCAAACATTTTTTGCTTCTTCTTTTCTGGCGGCATTTGGTTTGGCTGACTTTGCCAAGTGCTTTTTCCAAAATCGTTCTATTTTGTCTCTATTTTAATGAATATAAGAAACGTTTTTTTGTTACTTTTTCAAAATTTCGTTTAAATATATTTCTCATATTCGTACATACTCTAAGACGTTCCTCTCTCCATTTCTGTTTTAGATTATTCCAAATTTTCTTTCTAGATTGTATACTGGTCGACGGCAGATCATCAGAATTGAGCTTACACGAAAGAGAAAAATAAAATGAAAATAAAATTGGAAATAAGAAAAAAGTAAATCCTTTAATAAGATTTACAATAAAATGCATTTCGAAATGACTCAAAACTTGCAGAAAGGCGAGAAAAACAAATTTAAATCGAAACCAATTCGTATTGAAATTTTTGGAAATTAATTATTCTGCTTATGTTTCTTTCATTTATTTTTAAATGTATTTTTGTTTATTTTTAGCGAAATGGCATCGACCGAGTTCATCTAATTTTCCCTCCAACTGGGAGTTATCAAGTTGTCACATTGATGTTATTTCCGCAAACGAGGCTATTTACCTTTTAGTTAGGCCTCGTTTTACGTAGTTATACTCTACATCATTTGTGGTAGAAGGAATCTAATAAGTTTGTGCAGATGTGTGCAGCACAGAGAACGACTTCAGATAAATCTACCTTTTTTGAAACAGAACAGATCGAAAGTGATTCTGAATTGCTCTAAGCTTGTCTGTCCGTCTTGGTTTCTTCTCTTCAAACTACAGCTCGCTATTTTTTAGATATTTTGATGAAATTTGGTACACTGACATGTTTTAGTCCAAGGGCAAACGCTACTTAGAATGTTTCGGTTCGAATCACATTGAGGTTCTGCATGTGTTAAAATGTTGAGCACTCAAAGGATCTTAATCCATTCATTCAATTTTTTATGGGTTTGAGGTTAAGGATTACAATTATTTTACGAAACGACTTGCAAGGCCCACATTAGTGTCTATATATTCTTGATCAGTATCAAATGTTGAATCGATCAAGGCATATCCCTCCAAAGATTTTTGGTTATGTTTTTTCACACTTGGCAAAAATATTGGAAATTCCTGCACCCAAGTTGACACTACAAATGGGACGCAAGGGTTTTTAAAAGAAACAACATTTTTGAATTTTTTCCTCTTTACTCGGGCGCATACATAAAAATGTGCTCGTGCCATTTATGGGTAATCCTAACCTAGCTATACAAGCCAGTAGAAACTGGTCACGCCTACCAAGTAGTATAAAATATCGAAATTCCATTCTTTTATTTCACCTTTTTTTTTAAGATAATAGTGGTGAACAGGTATACATTATATTCGCCATTATCTTAAAAAAAAAAAACGAGTGAAAGCATTATAGTGGAAAACGGTCCAACATTGAATGCCCTAAACCAGTTCGCTTACTGCAGTTATTCAATCAACGAATTTTTAAAACAGGGTGTTACAAAGGGAATTCGCCGAAAAAGCGCACCACTTTTCCAATAGCACCCGTCCTTGGGCACGGGTCGATGAGCCAAATTTCATCAAAGTATTTGAAAAATCGCGGCCAGTAGGTTGCACACAAGAATGCAAGACAGACAGAGAGACGGACAATCTTAGAATCACTACCTGACTTAATCGACATAATAAATGTCACGTCTTCCTCCAGTCCTTCTGAGTATTGTATACATCCACACAAATTTATTATAATCTTATACCACAAGTGATATAAGGTATATAACGAAATAAAAAGATGGATTTCCGATACTCGTATAATATTATAGGAATAGAAGAGATGCGCTTATAAAGTGCCAAGCCAGAAATAAGAAATACGCAATAAATAGAATGATAATTAAAGAAATACAAAATATTAATTTATCTCTTAAAATAAAGAACTACAGACAATCGTTGTAAATTTTGAAATTTAAATTTGTTTTCCTTACTTACCTGTTAAAGCATCATTTTCTTTATTTCATCATGATTTGCGAAATGAAAATAGACAATTTCTTTTTTTATGAACAAATTTTATTGAAAACGAATTTGTATAAATTCCATATACAAGGCTAATGTAAAAAGGAATAAGAAAACTTTATTCGTCTTCGGTAGAACATTAATTAACTATCATCAATACCTAAGTCATTTTCGAATACGATAGCGTTTATTTTTCAAAACTTATTTTGCGTACATGTGTGTGTGTGTGTGTATATGGGTATAGCAAACAGTTTTTGAAATTGGAAATAAGTAGAGGGGAAAATGTGATAAAATAACGGTGATAAGCGAGAAAAAAACGTATTCACTTTGAGGCTTGGAAATGCTTGGAAAAGGAAATTAAATAAAGAAGAAGAAAACTAAACAAGCAATTGAGAATCGCATTTGAAGAGTATGAGTAGCATGAATAACCGAATAGTTAAGAATCGCAGCTACTAAGTCTGTGTTCACGGATTCCGATTTCAATGCGGTAGAGTTTACTTTGGTCGTAAATACAATGAGTGCTTAATCGGCAACGGTAATAACAAATACCGATTGGGCACAAAGCCACTAGGGCTACAGCCGCTTCCCTATCCCTCTTTTTCTTTCCAACCGTCACGAATAGGGGTCATCCCCTGAGTGATTGGTCATATAATAAAAATAAATAAATGAATTGTTAGGATTATGTTTGTACGCCTAGATGTTCCCAATGTTATATATAATAAGGCTAGTATACCCATATTCTGGCGGAAATAAAAGGAAATTCCAAGCATAAAAGTACCTCTACTTAGTCTTCATTTTTTTGGACTTAAAAAGTTTAGCAAGCCCAATTAATTTAACTCTTTTAATTCTCGTTCAATATTATCGCGAGCAGCTTTCGCATATTTGGCACTGAATTCTTCAGTTTTATAAATATCTAAAGCCAATAAAGCATTTAAAGTCTGCAAAAAGATAATGAAGGTTCATATTAATTATATTTAAATCATTATTTATGATTATACATTACCTTACGTCTTAAAATATTGTAATTACATTCACTTAAAACAGTCCATTCCTGTCGTGAAAGCTCAGCATAACGTTTGTACACATCAACAGGAGCTCTATATTTAAATAAATCAAATTAAAAGATGCTCCAAACACAACGTAGCGACTTACGCTAATATAATTAAGTCCAAATCTTGAAGAATGGCCGCATCTTCTTCGACAGTCGTTAACATAGGAGAAGTAACTTTTTCCCCTAATAGCCAACATATTGAAAATTTTATTTGTTCCTTTTATGTGCGTGCGTATGGGCAAGGAAGAAAAAATGTCATTAATCCTTTATGTAAAATATTTAATACTTACATCTTCAATCATGGCATCTTGACAAAATTCACGAAATACTTGACAATTTTTTTCTACACAAGCTTTCTCCAAATCAAATTCATAATATTGGAAGAATGCAGCTAACACTATATGAGGTTTACAAAACTGTAGTTCATCGCGTTTATGCATTAGCATATCCGACCAATTATGATAGACACGATTAGTGCCACTTTCACTGAGTTTTAGGCGTATGCGGTCATACCACGAGCGTATAGTTTCTTCAGGTATGTCATAATGATTGCAGGCTTTACACCAAATTTCATATAAATCCTTATTATTGGCCATTTACTTAAGAAGGAAATTAACTTAAGCTCTATTAAAATATTATTTAGAATTTATTTTAGGTAAAATTCTGACTGTATGAGTCAAAAAGTTTGCCATTTATTTTGCTAGGTTTCAGGAGAGGGTTGATTTTATTTGTTATCACTACCGAAAATGCTGAGATGATGGAAATAATGTTAATGCCAGAAAGCGAGAGCAAAGAAAGTGAAAGCTTGAAAGTTTTCGGTACGTGATAGGGTTGCCTCTATAAGCTCGCAGACTCTTGAGAAAGTGGAGACAACAAATCTTATTAATTACCAGCTCAATTGCGTTAATAGAATGGCGGTTATAAATATTGCGCTTTATTTTACAAATTGTTCATTACAACTGCTAAGCAACAATTTAAAGGATGAAGACAACTACAGATTTTTGTTATATCACACATGACTTCTGGTGCAAGAATATACTAAATTTGTGGAGATGTATGCAACATTCAGAAGGACTTTAGATGGACACACCTTTTATTGTACCGATCGATTCAGACTCAATTTCTGAGTCGGCCTAGACCTGTCTGTCTTGTTCATCGTACAGCACAATCGCAACACGGACATGCTTTGGCCCAAGCACGAACCCTATTGAAAGTGGTTGGGAATGGATCATTTCCCTTGTAACACCTTAATTTCAAACGTCGATATATGAATAACTGTGGGCCGCAGGCTAGGATGTAGGATTTTATGGTGGGCCACTATAGTGTTTCACTAGCTTTCAATGTTTTTTTAATGGGGCCACAAATGTATGAATTTTTGTTAGGAAACTTATGTTCGATTTGGGTAGATTGTTTTGTTAAACTCACAGCAAAGTATGACAAATGCTGATGGTCGGATCAAAAGCATTTCTGCATTACTAAACCGGACGCACTGAAAAATGTTTTTATTGATTTTCATTTCCTTTTAGTTTAGTTTCTCTTTATGATATCATTAAAACTTTTTCCGTTATTGGGAGTGTTTTGGAGCTCATCGATTACGCTCGCTACGCAATTCACAGATGCTAAGAACAAGTATTTTGCTAGTTGCGACCATGTTAGCGGTTGGATCGATTGTATTTTTGCATTATCAAGCTGACGATGAGCTGGTGCTGAAAAATATTTTTACTGGTTTCCGCCTTTTTGTAGTTTAGTTTCTTTTTATCATGTTATGAAAACTTTTTACGTTATTAGGAGTTCATTAGAACTCCTCAAATTAATTCTGCTTGCTGTTCCAATGTGGAATAGCTTACTAAGAACATAGATAGGAGCAATCGTAAATATGTTCGCGTTAGAGAAATTGAATCACATGGTAAACACAAGAGCATCATACCGTTTTAAACAGCACAAAGAAGTTAGCACAGATTACAACTTTAATAATATATGTCTTTAATATGAAACAAACGTTTTTTGTGGATGCTAAAATTAAATGGACTAAGCTAATGACTTAAAAAATTTAAGCCCAAAGTACGTATATATACTCTTAGAATTTACAAAGGAATGCGACTTCTTGAAGTACATCTAACTTACGTTTTGGTCGGTTAGCGTCAAATTATCTGTATCAATATCCATGCTATCTATAAAATCATGTACTTTTTTCCCGCTTTTGGTGAATGTTCTTTTAAATATCTTTATTTTTTATTATATTAACTATTTTATAATGCTTTTTTTTTTTTGGTTAGATTGTTTGGAGTGACCCTAATCCGTATTTTAAATAAAATTCTTTAAAAGATTATCAACAAAGAAGAAAATATTCACTTTTCACACAAATTCACAATTACGAAGTAAATAATAAGAGCATTGCCATATAGAAATTGTATATGTCATAAAAAATAATATTCATTAAATTTTGATGATAATATTCATTTTTTGAAGACTTGGAAGCTCTAGCTTTAGGTAAATAAAATGCAAGTTTTTATTACAAAATATTTAGGAAAGTTGAAAGAAGGAATTAAAGCTGGTTTACAAAGATATTTGAAATAATTATTTACAAATAATATTAACATTGCAACAAATGTTACGTAGGTGAAACTCTTTTTAAATATAGAGAAGACGAGTGGGCAACAAGTGGCGGACAATTTCCTTTTGTTTATTTGATCAAAAGAAGTTATTGCGAATTCCTCATAAAATTTTGTAAAGCGTAAGTAAATACATGTCATATAAAATCATATATAAGCAATTGATTTGTATTTATTTTCATTATTTTTCCAGTGGATACATTACGATTTGACGACGAGGAAGTGATGGATTTGTGGAGTATTTTTCTATTCTTTGTGATTTGTTTTCTCCTAATGAGTTGCTGTGGGTATTGTTGTACAAAAAAACGTAGAGGAGCTGTCTTATCAGGTGAGTGATAAGATTATAGACTTGATGGAATTGTAAATGTAATGATTGTTACCAATCTAACGCTCCGATTGTAGACCAAAAAAAAAGAAAAAATAAATAAAAAGTATATATATATTGTAGTGCAAAGAATCCAAAATTTTATGCATGAGAATTTTTGCTTATTAGCTTTCGCAAAAGTCGTACTTCATTTCTTTGAATTGATTGTCTGACTCATTACAAAAACAATTGTAAATATATACAAACATATATCAATGCGCGTGTACGTTATCCAAGAGATATTAAAAACCTATACGAAGTAATTTGATCAACAAGAAGAAGTATGTATGAAAAGCTTTTTAAATAAATTTTTTTTGATTTCTTACATTGATTGTTGTTATGCGATCAGTTCTTTCTAAACATGATCAGCTATTGACTTGCAATATTCAGCGAAGAAGGACAGGCAAGAAATCATTGCGCTTCATTTCATTTCCTCTCTTCAATTGAACTAATTGTAACTGATTCCTTTTTTCACGTCTACCACCAGGAATTGATTCCGAAAAGAAATACGTTAAGCAATTTAAGTCAAATGCCAGTGTCTTTTAATATTTAACGGTTTAATAAATCGATGGCTGTTTTTATTTTTTTAATTGTTTTGAGCAAATTTAAACGAGAAGCTCCACCTCCTTTCTAAAATGAGTTTGACATTTTTTCCAATGAATATGCCAGATTTTAATATTGTATTTCAATTTCTGCGATTTTGAAAATTTGAATAGACAGAAAGAGGAAGAGATTGACAGACGGATCGATTTATGATCTGACCTGTCCGGAGTGCATACAAGTTCAAATAAAAATATTGAAAAATTTTATAAACTTTGTAACGGACAATGGGTATGGAGTCTCCTCGAGGCATTTGCCTTTGTCTCTAAAGAAAGATATTCACTTTTTGTCAAGAGAATTGTAGTGTATGTATATGTAAAAGTAAGCAATTTTTATTGAAAGAACAAAGCAAGCATTGTCTGCCAAGCTCCAATAAGGGATATAATGATGATTGCGACCACATTTGTTCATCCAAATTGCGCCAAGTGTGTACAATACAAAAACATAATGCAAATATTGTGTAGCGTATGTGTGTGATTTGAATGAAATCGCATATTTCACAAAATGACGAAATTTCAGATTTTTGAATTCTCTTACACTTGAAAGTTTGAGAGATCGTGTGCCTGCTTTCCCGTGCATATACGTAGATTGGAGTTTTCCTATGATTTTCTTAAAATCATTTTAGCACTTGCTGTACTTTTCTTTAGTTTAGTTTATTGATTTACATTATTAGAGTTCATACAATAAATATATGCAACATAATAAATTGTGTGCTAGAACCGATTTTGTCGCATTTATCCCTATGTTAAAATTACGATAACCATCTGAAAACGAAGTATGATAAAACAATGCAAACGGCAAATTTTTCTTATCTTAAACTTAAAGTTTACTAAAGTACTGATGATTCGTGTCCAATTGCTAACGCTTTTTATACGTATCAACGAACAATGAGGTGCATATTGATTTTGTTGAAACATTTGCAACGTCTACAAGGAAGCTTCAGAGACTCCACAAAGTATATGTATTCTTGATCAGCATCAAATTTTGAACCAATTCAAGAATGTCCGCCTGTCTGTCGGCGTAATGTCTGTTGGAAACATTGTCCTGGCCGCAGAAGTGAACCTATCAGCTTTAAATTTGGCAGAAACGTTGGAAGTTCTTGTACGCAGGTTGATATTGGAAGCGCCCAAATCGATCGAACAGTACACCTATAGTGCCCGGTGAATTGAAAACATTACAGTTTTCTTAAAAAAATGAAAAGTTGGTTTTTCACTCATCACTCATAAACTATAGCAGATAAATGGAAAAAATTGACCACGCCTAACCAATATTATAGTGTACAAAAATTGAGTTTTCTTTATAAGGCGCAGAAACAAGTTTGAAGACTTGGCCAGTTTCAAATTTGGAATGCACCTAAACATGTTCGTCTGTCCGACTGCCAAGCTGTCTAGTCTCTGTTGTACACATTCTTACGTGCGCAAAAACGAAAATGCCGCCCACAAATTTGCAAAGGAATTCGAAAGTGACCTAGACTTTTTAAAGGACACGCCTGTACGCACGTATCTATGCAGCAATAACTGCGAATACTTTTGTTTTCCGTGTTTTTTGCCTTGCTGCTCACAGAGTACACCACCTTCACGATAGAAACTTTTACGCGTATTCTGAAAATAAAAAAAATCAGTCGCGATATGAAAATTTAGTTCTTTTTCTCTATTTTAAAATCATTTTTGAGATAACGGTAATAGGTATAAAAGATCGGCCACGACCGAATATAATTTTCTTACTTGTTTATTATTAAAGAGTATAAGATTTCATCCAAATGTCTTAAAACGTATATTCTGTCTATATCCTTCCTGTCTGTCTGTAGAAAATTATTAATCGCATTAAATTTTATGGCAACTCAAATGTGCCAGTTTAGAAGGATTGGCGGTGTATGACACCGATTTACGTGTCTTTGCTGTGTTAGCTAGCTCGTGAGATGTGGGAGGAGTGCTATATTCTTGGCCGACTAACATCCCTCGGGCTGTTACTACTAAAAGAACAGCACGTGATTAGCCTTTAGGGAAGACACGCAAGGATGTGGCTTAACTTAAGGAACGAGCATCCATTGTGGCCCTGGACCTTTCTAAATCGCCCTGCCTAGGGTCTACTACGGTCCATGATGTTTATGGGACCGACACCACACATGGCAGACACGCTTATATCAAGCTCGGAAATAATTCTAAAGTGATTACTACAGTAAAAGGTGGAAATATCTCTTCGCATGCACGTAGTATATCCTTACTACCGTTTTTTACGCTCTCAAACAGTCTAATATATTCACAATCACAAGTGCCGAAAGTAAATGGGATCGTTTAGCAGCCTTATCGCATGGAAACTTGTTATACACCGTTTTTACATGTAAACTATTCGCAATATTTTACAAACTTTTGTATTTGTATGTAGGGCAAGTTTTGTAATTAAAATTTTACATTCATAATTGCGCTATATAAATGATGGTATAATCACAATGGTAGACATTGAAAAGTATGTACATATTTATTTCATACTTCACTTGTGATATAGTCTGTAACACCCAGAAGGACGTAAAATAAACTTAGGATAGAATCCATTTCTTGTTCGATTTAAGCATGTCCGTCTCTCTGTCTTATGTCTACAACTCATAATATCTGAAATATTTTGAAAAGATATGTTACACTGATGTGCTCTGGCGCAATCGTATTGAAAGCTGGATTGGGTCACCTTTGCAACCACTCCCAATATAACGCCTTATTTTGAAAAAATCCTTACATGACAAGAAAAATATCTCGACAAAAATTCCTAACATAACATTTTTGCATTTCATGTGAAAAATTCGGAACGGGCAAGTCAATTTTTTTGGATCCTCTACCTTCCTACGCTAGCAAATAAGCCTTTGTGTGACAGAAACGTTTAATTGTTAATGATTCATAGGGAAAACTTGTTTTGTTATATTATTTTAACAAATTTGAAACTTCATCTAAGGGTCCTCATGAAGAGTAAATTAAAGTTATATGACAAAAAAGTTTAATTTTTAATAGTGCATAGGGAAAATTTCTCTACTAATGTCATACCAATTAATCGTACCGAGTATGGTCCGCTTAGGTTGATTTTTTCCACCTCATCTAAGGATTCTCTTGAAAATTAAATCTTTATACGGCAAAAAGGTCGACTTTTCTAATAGTTCATCTGGTCCGAATAAGAGATTTTTACATATCATAGCGCAGTGCTTTTTGGTAAGCAGATCCATTTGCTTGTTCTCCGCGCTATCTTTTCAGATACAAATAGTCGTCATTCTCATTGTATAACCGGAAAAGACTACAGTCAGACTATTAGAATAAAGAAACGAAAATTCGCTGTAACAGAATTGAGGCCAAATGTTTGTATTATGTAAGCAAAGGGGCGCCATGCGTATGATCCGAAAATGCTTGGTTGATTCTATAGCATAATTTGCCTCCAGTCGGATTTGAGAGCAACTCTACGCTTGAGACATTATTCGAAATTCGTTTAGATGGCTTACAAAAAAATTCGCTTTTGCTATTGCAAGTATCAGACATAACGCTTTCAAAGTAAACAACAATTTCTTACACATATGTCAATCACCGGAATGTGCTGAACTTGGAATTTATTGCTTATAACTAAACTTTTGAGGCTGTAATTATAATTTTTACGAGTGAATAAATAAATATACGACGTTAAGCGAATTTTGCTTTTGCGTACGCTAGCAAGAAATATGTAAAACCTTACGGACGTAAATATCGTCATCATTGTACTTAGTTAACAGAAATAATAACCAATGAGACGCGGATACCCTATGCATAATAATAAAAAGGTTGATTTATTATCTTATCAGATATACATCAGAATCAATTTTATAAATAAAATAGATTTCAATTTTCTATATATATATATATATATATACAACTATTGGGGCTGATACAGATGCACATATGGAAAGGCGAAAAAAGAGATACGAGGTGTGTTCAAAAAAAAAAGGTGAATTTTTATTTTTCTCAAAAAGTATGAAAATATATATAAATGAATATCGATATTTATTGTATCCCCTTGAAAGTAATCCTCTTTGGATATAATTGGCTTTACGAACATTCTTTAAATTGATAAATACTTCTGAGTTTTATTTAGTCATAAAGTTCGCAAAAGTTTATATGCTAAATAAATAAGTAAATTAACCTAAATTAAGTTTAACGTTCTATGAAATGAGAGAATTCGACAATTCGTACGGTATAAAGATACTAAATGTTTGCGCAAGCTTACGTATGGAGCATATGTCTCTGTTGCATTATAAGATCGTTGTTTTAAGGTTGTAACCTTTTTGAAGGAATCCGATCTGTACAGAAACCGTTTTTAATCCCTACACCACTTGTGGTACAAGTGCGTATTAAGTTTGCACGGATGTATGCAACACCTAGTGGGACTTGAGATAGACTCACCTTTTATTATACTGATCAGCTCAAAATCATTTTCTGAATCCATCTAAGCTTGTCTGTCCGTCTATCTTGTTTTTTTTGCAATCAATCTATTCGGGATCATCAATCGAACGATTCAGAAATTGATTTTGAAACGCTTTAAGTTTGTCTGGCCGTCGGTCCATCTTGTTTCCACAAACCGTAATTTTATAGATGTCTTTATAAACTATCGTGCACTGACGTGTGTAGGATATCAATGTTTTATATAAAAGATTATTGTTGTCGTCTTTCCGAGGCTGTTCCACTTCCTTCCATGTTGCGGACATTAAAATTCGAAAATTAAAAATTGAAAAAGATCAAAATGACGTACTCAGTAGTTCTAGCGTTAAATCAATTTTTGAGTTTGATTAAGAAATGAATTATTTCGAATAAAATTCAGTCTGTTTTATTTTAAGACGCACTGTAACGTCTTTTGGTACGAGGATGAACGCTATTGAGACCATTTTTTGGGCCACTTAACAACAGTTCATTTTGAGATGCCCTTATACGAATAACTGAGTGAAGTGTGGTGTAGGGTATTTAATGAAGAATCGTGACTTACTATAAAGTTTGTACTTGTTTTTTGATTTAATTTTTCTTCTATATCTACAGTTCCTCTCCTTTGTTCTCTCTTTAACTATAACTTCCACAATGTGGTCTACTTCAGCGTCCAATCTTTATTTAGCTGCATTTCATTTACATGGACTAACAATTAAATTCTCTTTTGACGATATCGGAAAATCAAATTTCTGAAATCTATATCTAAAATATTAATTCATAGAGGGCATCTAAGTTTCAACTTAAACTTGAAGCTTACATTTGTAAGAACATTAAAAATGTGCACTTAAAACACTTCAAGCGCAAGCTGTTCGAAAACAAAAAAAAAAAAAGACGAAAAAGATCAGTAGTTGAGAACATAAGAGAGTAAACTGACTCGCTTGAAAAATTGACTTCTTGAAGATATTTTAAAATGTCAAACACTGATTGTTATACGGCTTCAACATACGTTGTATGTGTTTTGTTTGCTATCGTTTTTGGATTATTTATCACAGTTTGGTGTCATATCTGCATTAAGAAGCGTAAACGTAATGTACACACTTTGTTCCCCGAATGTAAGAAAAGAATATTAAAAAAAAAAAAAACAAGACAAACCGCGTTCCGCATACCTATATAATGAACAATAAAAAGCGATTACACTCGGCTTAGATTGAAACTTCTACTGTGTTCTCAGCTCTTTATTTATTTTGTTCCAAAGTGAAAGAAAGTACGAGTGTGTGTGTAGTGAAGCTTTAATCGAAATCACGCAAAAAAAGTGCAGTTCGATTACAATTCTAGATATTTATGAGACGAAGTTATTCATTTTTATTTTATTTTATTTTATTTATTTTTTTGTTTAAGTCGAAATTTATTTATTTTTTTGGTTAAGTTAAAGTTAAGTCGAAGCACGAAGTACGTCATCCTGTATTCGAAGCGTCTAACCCTATGGGCATCGGGAGAATATAACGGCAATAATATATTTTTCAAAGTCTACCCTTTGAAAAAAGAAGGATCGATAATCTTGACTGCTAGTGTTCGTCATACTTATTTCAGTCCTTATAATAATCATAATAATGAAAACATGATCATCAAGCGACAACCTAAGTCGCACTTAGCTTACGCAAATCAAGGACATGTCACATAATGCTTTATCTTAAGAGGACGCTTTACTTTGCAAAACGTGTCCATACGTCCTAGTGAAAAGTTCTTCATGTGCATTTCTACTACGTGTGCTATTTTTATACACACCATTGAAACGGCCGGGGGGTATACTCATTTTTTCAAAACGCTTGCAATACGTAGAAGGGAGGTTTAGAGATCTTAAGTACACATACTCGTAATTGATTTAAGCATGTCTGTCTGTTCTAGCCACAAAAATGTTGGAAGCCTTTACACGCAGATTGCATCGCAGCATCACGTAACTATTTTCAAAAGCGAAAAGACCAACTAAGAGAATTATATTCGGTCGTGATCGTGAATCTTTTATATGCTTCGTCGTGATTGTAAAAAAAATTAATTAAATCTTCATGCTTTGTCATATTGGATGGGCTTGGTTAATTTTTTCCAAGTTTTAAAGTAAAAGTGGAAATTCATATGTTTCAATACCAACCTGCGTGCAAGAACTTCCATCGTTTTTGCTAAATTTGCAGCTGATAGCTTCGTTTTTGCGGTCAGGAGAATATTTACAACAGACCGTAGATAGATAGACTGCCAGACAGACAGAGTTATATCAATTCGGAATTTGATGCTGATTAAGAATACTTAAATTTGGTGACGTCTTTGAAGCTTTTTTCTGGGCGTTGCAAACATTTTGATAAAGCGAATATACTCCCCCGGTGATGATATGCTCATTACCCACAAACTTTATCAGATAAAACTATAAAGATTTCCGTGTATATTGTATGGACGATCCAGTGATCCCGTGGGCTCGGCTCACATCATATTAGAGCGCATCAAAATTTCACTTGTTTTTCAAAGCTTTTGTAACGCCCAGAAGCAAACTTCAGAGAGCTTATCAAATATATATATTAATTATTACATATACTCGAAATCCACCTAAGCGTGTCCGTCTGCCGTCTGCTTGCTTAGCTAAGGTCTCATGTACACATTCCCCCGTTAACAAAATTGAGGATTTTGCCTTTAATTTTGCAAATTCTTGCACATGTATTCGAAAGTGAAACCTAATCTGAGAACAACTCTCTTCTTTTCTAGATTTTTTTTTGGTATTTGCCCCTCTAAGCAGTGGATAAGGCAAAATAACTTGTTTAACAGGTGCGTCGACATGCGAAGCTTTCACATTTATTTTAATAAATTGCAGAAAAACAGTGACGTGCCGGACTTTTAATACGCAAGAATATAAAAAAATGAGAAAAAAAAAACAATTAAAAAAATTATGTACGGTCGTGACCGATTCTTTTATGCCCATCACTGTTATTCTAAAAAAGGCAAAAAAGTAAAGGAACTAAATTTTCATGTTGGAGTGAGCGCGGCTGATTTTTTCTATTTTCAAAATAAAGTTTGTGTCACATAACCTGTAGGCCCTGTAGATGTGTCCTTTGAGGTCACTTCCAAATTCCTTTGCATATATCCAAATGATAACTTAATTTTTCCAAACGGGAGAATGTTGACCACAATTACTGAGTAGTGTCACAGGCGGACAGCTGGACAGCTGGACAGATGCACAGACAGGCATGCTTAAATCGATTCGGAATATGATGCTGATGGAGAATATATATACTTTGTGAGGTCTCCGAAGCTTCCTTCTGGGCGTTGCAAAGGTTTTGATCAAGTGAATATATCCGGCATCTTGCCGTAATGACTATAAAAAACGTGGCAGACGTATGTCACGCAAAAATTAATAAGACATTAATTAGAATGAAATTTAATAACGAAATGGGAAGAAATAATGAAATAAAACAAATAAGAAAGTTATACTCGGCTGCGGTCGAAATTCGTATGCTCTCCACCGCACTCAGACGCAGTATGTTCAATTGCTTTGAAAAGTTAGCACATTCAATGGGAGTCGAAATCGTTATCTAATTAGTCATCAAGGCCAGGGCTTCGCAA
>KK502911.1:79359-90246 GCA_000688735.1 Glossina austeni | reverse complement strand
TACCTCGTTGTTAAATAGTGTTTTCTTTTCCGCGAGAATCCTTACATGAACAATATCGAAAAGCTCAAGCTAATCGTAGTAAATTTATTGGTCAAACTACGATTTTGTGTCAATTTTCATAATCAAATGTTAAAAACTCGATCTTTTTTATATGCTTTGTACGGATATATGCAAAATTTCGAAAGACTTGGGATAGATTTACCTTTTATCATATCTATCGAATCAGAATCAATTTTTGAATCGACCTAAACTTGTCTGACTGTCCGTCTTGGTTTTTTTGTGTTCATCCTACCGTTGGAAATGTGGTACAAAGACAAACGCTTTCAAAAATGGTTCGGATCGGACGACTTTTTCGAACACTTCCACGTCAATGTCTTATTTTGAAAAGTCATTATGTGAGTAACTATACCAAGTGAAGTGATGTAGGATGAATAATGGAATATTTATTCTCATAAATAAAGCCTTGTTTTCTGTAGGAACGCTGCACGCTACGATGTTTATGAGGAAATATTAAAAATGAATAATATTTCTCGCACAATGACTTTTTCAAGATGGATGGGTCCGCTTACGATTCAATGCATTTTTCAAAGCGTTACTCTTTCGTTCAAAGGAAGCCGGAAAATTTCTACCCAAACCAGCTTTAATATGTACTGACATCCAATCGGATAGACGGACAGATTATTAAGTGCAAGATCCCCCCCTTCGTTACATATATCCTAATAAACTTAACGTACCCTTGCCAGAAAATCAGAAAAATTTTGTATTATTTTGTATATATAAGAAAACTGTGCTTTTTCCGAATACGTTTCAAATCGATTATGAAAAAAATTATTTTTTATTTCATTTCGAAAATCTTGAAAATTTTTTCTTTCATGGAATTTGACGGAGAGCAAATAAATTCCGAAAATTTCATTCTATTTTTAGCGATATTTGCTAAGCGTCTGTTCGTCACTTTGCTTTGTACATTGGGTAAATATTGCTATTGGTGCCGTAGGGAGAGACCTCCATTAGATGTAAACGATTGTGAGAAAGGTGAGAAATGCTTTCAATTATCAATAAAAATATTTTCATATATAATAATAATGGAAATCATTTTACAGCATGTTTATGTGAACGAAAGAAAAGAGCGCAGAAAATATGCATCGAAGAGCTCCAATTATTTTTATTGCGACATTAATAATTCTTTTCGTTTTCTTAATATTTATTTTGTTGCTTGTACTTTACCTTAAGACACGATATACAAGATTACCATCGACGGCAGAACAAGTCACCCCGTTACCGATTAGAAGGAAACTTCAAAAGGCCGAGCAAGTATTTGTCTCGGACGAAGTTTAATGCCACCAAACACAAACAAAATATTTTAAAGCGGCATAGGGGAGCGAGAGAGACATCAGCACTCTTCAAATCATCGCCATTTTTTATTCCGTTAATGAGATCACTTATGAACAAATTAATCCTAATCAATTAAATACACTTGAGATGTTTTGAATTTTTTTCAATATTTCTTTTCTTCTTCTTCGTCTTCTTCTTCTTTTTTTTTAATGTTTAACAAGAGTTTACATAGGAAAAACGAAACTTTGATTTATAATAAAATTTTCCATCTACACTTCACTTATACAACAATCATTGAACGTTTCCTTTACGTAGATTTCCGCGAATAAGAAAATTGCAAAAAAATTTCAATGTATATGTGAAAAAGAAAAGGTAAAATTATTATAAATGTATATATATACACTTTCTTATTGGATTTTTTCAATTCTAATTCATATAGTTTGTAGTAACATTGTAGATCAGATGTGGTGGATGTGTTTGCGTTTTTTAAACTTCTTCAGCAAACAAAACAAAACAAAACAACAACAACAAACGATGGCAAGAATGAGTTTGGCCAAAATTCTTCTTATTGCATTTTCACTAGCTCTTGGTCTTGTCGTCTTTAGCTTGATATTTTATTATCTGTATCACCGATATGCAAAAAAAAGAAATAGTTGCGAATGTAATTGGGTAGGAAGAGCGACTTGCGAACGAATTTATATCGCAGCAACTTGAAAATATTTATATTTTGACATGTACACAACAGAATATATATATATGTTTATATGTATTGAAAAATACACGAAATATAGTGTTGTAAATATATATGAAAATAAAATACTTTTCCTATAAAACTGCACAGAGCAGAGAGAGAGAGAGAGAGAGTCCATCAGATTTCTTCAATTTTTATATCCATAATAAGTAATCAATTTGAATATGCTCACGGACTCCGGGCTGGAAGAAAGAAGACTTTTAAAAATAATGTTACCATTCCGAGCAACATCACAGACCCGTCACAAGGCACATGCATTTATTCCTTCTTGGTTTTAATGGTTTAGTAACGAAATTAATGCTGAAGGGTTTTATTTTGGCTATCGATATGGAATACCAAACGATGCTTCCTCTTATGACTAGTGATTGATCGCAAGGCGGTTCACTTACAAATATTTTAAAAAGGTGACTAATATTTTTGCGTTTTTTCTCCACAAAACTCAAAGCTGGAGGGACGGGTGTATAACTTTCTGTTGATACAAAAAAACAAAAAAAAACGCATGAGATATTTTTTATTGAAAATATTAGTGACACACGTTTTCAAGGTATATGTAAACCCACTTATTCTTTGGCATACCGTTAAAAGAATGGAACTCCTGCTCGAACAATCAATAACTCATCGTTTGAAACCAGAGTTAATCAGCCAAATGTGGTCAAAGTTGAAGTATAGGAGCTCGACTAATTTCGATCACAATTCATGCAAGGTGTGGATATGAGTAGTTTGTAGAACCTATTCGCGTGGATATAAGGAGTTTGTAGAACCTATTCGTGTGGATAGAAGGAGTTTGTAGGACCTATTCGTGTGGATAGAGGGAGTTTCTAGAATCTATTTCGATCATAATTTATGTAAAAATTGTTGTTTTTATACCATTTTTTTTATTTATTGCATGCAACTCTGTGTTCTGTAAATTCTCTATAAATGGTATTTTTTTTATAAACTATGTAAAGGAAAAAAACAGTTAACGGCTTTCTGCGAAATTTCATAATTGGAAGAAAGAAGTTGTGTGGATTGTAAAATTGGCAAAATAATAGAAAATTGAAAAGAAATTTGAAAAAAAAAATTGGATTAAAACAAAAAATTGTATCAACATTTAAATTAATTAAAAACAAGTTTAGTGCATTAAAAAAATTTTTTAACTATGACCCGAAAATTGACTGGTAAGTGGATTTTGCAATTTCCTATATTTTATTTATTGACGAGGAGATTGCTTCAGAGATTCACATAGTTTTCCTGGCAATCTCGAACTAGCCTTCCCTTGTTTGACGAGATTGACACTGTTTTTTATCCCAGTTCCATCAGTTGTTGTTGGTGGCTAGCTATTCTCAGTGATAGCTTTATTTGATTAGATTACCTTTCATGAGGTGAATGATTGGTCACACAAAAAGAAGAAAAAAAAAATTATTAGATTATTGCGGAAACTGGAGGTATTTTGAGCGCTTTGGCAAATCGTTTTTAGAGAACCATTGGATGGATTATATCATTCTTGAAGGAGACTATATTAGGGATGGAAATAAAAGGGTAATGGTTTTTTTTACTTAGATTAGAAATTTTTCAAATAACTCCCACATACCAGATCTTCAGATTGGATTTCAAAAGCTTTCCCTTTTTTTAAATTAAATCATATCGCACAGTAGATATAGTGTAAAAGTGAATCTTCGGCGGATTACAGATATTTTAAATTGCGTTCTAAGAAGTGTACATCTATTGCCTCTATTGTCAGTGGACCTTTTAATTGATTTTTTTATAGCAAAAAGAATTTAATTTTTTATTTAATAAAACAAAGCAATTAATTATGATTATATAACAAAGTTTGACAGCCGTTTAAATTTATTTCTTCTATATATGTCACATTTATTAAAGCGAAAAGTGATTGTTTGTAAAACCAATTTATGCAATAATTAATGAAATTCATTCTCTCATAGTGCCTCATATGTGAAATATTTTATTACATAATCAATCTAACTACCAGTGAATGCGTTCATACAAACATGTACGCAAGTATAAGGCCATGCATATTGTGTAGTATATGCTATACTATAGGAATTCCTTGAATGCAAAGCACTTTAAGAATTTCATTCGCCTTGAGTGAAGCAAGATATTGCTAAAGCTATTCCCAGAAATTCTTTAATGTACATACATACTCTTGATCAAAGTAAATTTCCACATATATCTGTTGCGCTTGAGAAGCTCAGGTTCGCACCGGTTTAAGTGGAGTGAGTATTGAAAGTGCCGCAAATAGCAGCAGATATTAAGTATTTTCCAGAACTTTTTGCCATCTAAAATTTTCAGGATAAAAGTAATACGAAGCAATTACTTACTTTATCGATTGAAGGGCTCTATAATTATACTTCACTAGTCTATTAGGTTTATGCGAATGTATATAAAATCCAAAAGGACTTTTATAACACCGACCAAATCAGAGTCACTTTCTGAAGCTTGTCTGTCCGGCTGTCCATCTGATGCCTGACCTTTGCGTTCGATGTATAGACTGCAAATTTTGAGATAATTTGATGTTTCGAAAGTTTTCGAAAAACCCCGCTGAGTAATAGTAATTCGAAATTCTAAATCGGTATGAAAAGTTTGGTTCGGCTGGGGTAATATTTTGATCCCCCACTCACATAACCGTTTCAACGAAATATGAATTTTTGATGGTACAAATTAGCTCAGCAAATCAACCTTATCGAATTTGGACCACATAGATCTATATTTTGCATACCATCGCATATAACGTTTTCATGAAAAGTATGTCTTTGCAATAAAATAATGAATGAATGAATTAATGAATGAATGAGGGAATCTGGCCCATCAAGAGCCCAAGAACGAGCTTTCTTAAAAACGGTTCAATGCGGACCATCTTTTCCTCTAACTCCCATACAAAGCCATGCTTTGAAAAGTCGTTATATGAATAACTGTGCGTGTGTTCAATCGAAAGGTTGCAATCTTTTAGATACTTTGATGAAATTTGGTACACCGGCATATTTTGATCCAGGCACGAACGCTTGGTTCAGATCGGACCACTTTTTCAATCACTTCCCCTCATTTTGAAAAGTCGTCACATGTGTCCAACAGTGAACCGTGGCCCACTAAAGGACCTTGCATTTTTTTTTGTTTTTCACGGTCCAATTTGCACCAGTGACGCCCTGGATCGCAAATCGCCTTCAGTTATTCATTTTTCGCGAGAATGTGCCTTGCATTGCAATATTTTAATGCTTAAATATGCTTTTTAATGCTTAAATACATGCTTAATAGTCTCCTCGAATATTTATTAATCTTCGAATTCCACACAAAGAAAAAAAAAACACTACTGCCACAGTGTTTTCGCACTCTTAACAAGCAAATACAAGTGCAAATGACCTTTTCATGCTTCAGTTAAAAAGCGTTTCATCAATGCATTATCAAAACTATGCTTTTCAAAATGATTTTAATATTTATTAAAATCTCGTTGGGTTATCTTGTATTACAAACAATGCAGAGATTGTTTCCACTTTATTATGAATTTCATTTATTATGAATTAACTTTTAATAAGTGGTGAGTCTGTCTGTCCGCCTGTCTGCCTGTCTTTTGTTATTCAAGTATTATCGAAATAATTACCATTGTTTCACTTTTAACATACAATTATTTGCTTTCAAGTGAAACGAAATGAGTTAATAGGCGATGAGTAGACCCGCAATAATACATAAGGCGTTGAAAGCATTTGACTTAATTGTAATTACTTGAGCAAAGTTAATTGATGCAAGAATCGTTCACAAGAGCACAATAGTATCGATTTTGTTACCGGTTTATTCATACAAAATTTCTATTATATTAAATATTTATTATGGTTACGTTTATGTGATTGTTTTAGATAATTGCGTTGAAATTCTTAAAAGGATTAAATGCGATTTCTTGAATATGATCTAAAGAAGAGAAAAAGCCAAAAATTCAAAGTCAAGTATGTATATAATCCTTTCGTAATTTTGATTTCATCGAATGGACAGACAGACATACAAACATTTGGGCAGAATGGATTAGAATGGATGGAATGAAATTGATTTCTATTAAAAAACTTGACAAACTTGAGGTGGGTGCAATAAATGGAATGTTCATTATATAAATCGTACTTAACGATTTGAAATCAGCGCGAAACGATCTTGAGACAAATCCGGAGGGAGTAAAATTTCAAAATTTCGTACAACTCGTAGGTGTTCAAGTGATGGACCATCTAACGCGAAGCAAATTTCTGTTGAATCTGATCTTTCATCATCTAAGGTCTTATTAGAAAGACTCAGTGACAAGTGATGTTTGGCTGATTTAGATCTAAAATCTTATTAGAATATTCTCTTGTCTTCTTTGACGAAAGATGCACTCGAATGATACTTGTAGTCACGTTTAGGTGCCGGTGTCTTGGGAATCAAGCTAAAAGACCTGTAAGTGTGAAAGCGCGGCTTCGGCACTCGGAAAAGGTTGACCCTTTAAATATAAAAAATTGGCGAACAGACCCCACTATTCATATATTAAGCCGAACCTCTTTCCACAATTACATCTAATCAGTGTCGAGAAAATGAAGATAAAAACTTTGCAAGAATTCCTTGTTCATGCCCTTCTATGCGACAAGCCAAAGAATTTTGAAGACATATATTACTTCAATTGTAATTACACACACACTTTGTGAATGAGAAGACAAAACCTTTCCATTATTCGAAGATTCGTATACGCCGAGCGTCAAGCCCTATAGAACATCTTGAAAGTACCTGAGGCACTTTATATTAATAAAATATTTAACTTGGCTTTAAAGCATCTGGACTAGGGCTCATCTCGCCTTTTAGACCTAGAATTTATTTTTTTATTCACAATAAATTAGAATAATAACAACAGTACACGTAGCAAGGCCGTTTATCCTTGAGTCAAAACACGTCAGTTGATTAGTTATTCAGCAAAATATTTCAAAATTTACTGTAACGGCTGTAAGTCGAAGAGAATAAAACAGGGCGGACGGACGGACGGATGGATGGACGGGCAGACAAGCTTAGATCGATTCAGAATCATTTTCGATTGATTCAGAAAGTAATTCCCCGATAAGGTGGTTGTATCTTCAGTCCCTCTGTCCGTTGCATATATCCACTCAAACTTAAACCCTATCGAGCACTTTGATTTATTTCTGCTTTTCACTTTTCTTCTGCAAGATATCATTTCGGAATTATTTGCCTTAACTTTTGAATTTTGCCCATACGTACATAACAACGTCGTACGCGTAAATTGAAGAGATTTAGTGTTCCATTACAGCTAATATCTCTTTGTTTTCTTAGAAATATTCTCTTGTGCTCTACGTTTCCCCAACTTTTTTTAGCGGAATTGCGTATTTCTGCACAGTTTCTTTTACTGCAGATTTTTCCCCGTTCTTTGCAGCATTTGTTTCTCCCGTTTGTTTTTTGCAGAATCTTAAGTTCAGCAGGCTTTTGTTTTTCTTCTCTTAGATGATGGAGTTTAGAGGTGATTTTTATGACATTGAAAAAATACTGCCTCTGCAATGCAGGAGAAAGGCGTAATCAAACTCTTAGTTCTGTATGTATTTCTGCAAAAACGGTAGATATGATTGTAAATATTTACAAGTATTTACGTTCGTCCTGTAATCCAATAAATTAATTACTTACTACAATCACTATTCTAAAAATAATCAATAACAAAAACACAAAGCAAATTAACTCATAAATCTATGCCTTGTATTTATCATTGCTCGACTTGTTGAGCATTTTGTCTCATTTGTATTGATAAGGTTTTCTTTTCATTTTTTTTTTTTTTTTATATATAAAAAAACAATTGCACTAAAGTTGCATCATTTAATTACCTAAGGAGGGAATATTACTTTTTTACCTCCTAAAAGTATGTTAATTTTTCTATATTTATAAAAAAACAAACAAAATGAAGAGAAAAAAAGCCTTACTTACTGTGTGTATTAGAAATGTTTCCATGACTTTTTACAATCAAAAGGAAGACTTGAACATCACTGCTTTTTCTTTAACTGGCTTATCTTAGCGTACACACGCAAACTCACAAATTTCCACCTGAAGCATATAAAAAAAGATTTTCTATAAATATGATTCCAGCTCGTAATTGAAATTGAAAAATAAATAAAAGGAATATTGCCGAGTTGACCTTTGAGACCACCTAAGGTACAAGGATTTAAGTTTGCGCGGATATATGCAAAAGGACAGAGGGACTTAAGATACAACCACCTTATCGTGGAATTACTTTCTGAATCTATCGAAAATGATTCTGAATCGATCTAAGCTTTTCTGTCCGTCCATCCGTCCTTTTCTATTCTGCTCGACTTACAGTCATTACAGTAAGTTTTGAATTATTTTGCTGAAAAACTAATGAACTAACGTGTTTTGACTTAAGGACAAAGGGCATTGAAAACAGTACAGATCGATCAACTTTTTTCGCTAATAATCGAACATATCACGACTTACTTTCAAAAGTCATTATATGAATAATTGTGGGGTGCTATAGGATATTTAATGGTGGTAGACCGTAGTCCATTATAGTGTTTTTACTCATTTCTCTTCTTATAGGGCAACATTATCCATTAATTGAGACGGCACCAAACGCCAAATATAGACATTAAAACAAACAGAAATAAATAAGTATTTATTGTCATGCAATACAATTGCACTGAATACAATCTATGAAAACATATATTACAGCATAACAAGGAGTGCGATTAAAAAGAGCATTCTGAGCTTGTACTGCATTCATTAGTTGCTCTTCTTGTCACTGCTGCAAAATTTTATTTCAAACGAGTTGCAAAAAACGCGGCAGTCTTTGCGGACATTGTTCTCTTTATTACAAAAATTCTCTGGTGTGATTAGTTGGTCTGCAAATTTTGCAGAATTTATTCAAATATTTTTTTTCTATTCTTTAAAAGTTATACAAGAGCATGTGAATAAAATCTACTCTTTCTTAATCACTTCTTCACTGCATTTATTTCTGCATTCTACAAAACTTATTCGACTAAGAGCATGTTGGGTTAATTGAAGAGGATGCATTCTTACAAACTACGTGTCTTGTCTCTCTTAATTACTATTTTCCTGCATTTATTTCTGCATTCTACAGAACTTATTCGACCAAGAGCATGTTGGGTTAATTGAAGAGAATGCATTCATGCAAACTACGTGTTTTCTCTCTCTTAATCGCTTACTTTCGGCATTTATTCCTGCAGTCTGCAGCTGAGCTGAGTGCTTCTCTTTCTTACTCACCTCTCATCTGCTTTTATTCCTGCATTCTGCAGAACTTATTCGATGAAGAGCAGTGAAGGAGAATGTAGCTGAGCTAAGTGTCTTCTCTTTCTTACTCACCTCTTGCCTGCTGTTATACCTGCATTCTGCAGAACTTATTCGATAAAGAGTAGTTAAGGAGAATGTAGCTGAGCTAAGCGTTTTGTGTTTCTTACTCACCTCGTGTCTGCTTTTATTCCTGCATTCTGCAGAACTTATTCAATAAAGAGTAGTTAAGGAGAATGTAGCTGAGCTAAGTGTCTTCTCTTTCTTACTCACCTCTTGTCTGCTTTTGTTCCTGCATTTTGCAGAACTTATGCGATGAAGAGCAGTTAAAGAGAATGCAGCTGAGCTAAGTGCCTTCTCTTTCTTACTCGCCTCTTGTCTGCATTTAGTCTTGCATTCTGTAAAACTTGTTCAATCAAGAGCAGATCCAAATTAACTGAAGTGAATACAATCACTCACACGAAATGTCATCTCTTTCTTATTCATCCTGCATTCTGTCTGCTCTATATAGAATTTGGCTCTTCTCAAATTAGTTCTGTGAACAGTGACGTTTAGCTTTGAAGAGGTGGGAATATTGTAAATAAATCTCATTTCCTCGCATATTTCGCATACTTTGATAAATGAAATTTTGTGTTTGTCTTTTCGCACGAAATTCATACTAATAATGTTATGTTTGCAAATTCATTTCGCTGACTATGCACGCGATTATAACAATAACAAGGACAATATAATATAACTTTGTTAGTAAACATAGTAAACAAACACAGACATGGGTTTACTTCATTTCCATGAATACAGATTCGATTACTCAGCATTGAAGCTGAACTTTTTGCTATTATTTTGCATCACGACAATGACGCATATGTGGGATTGTGGTAAAAAAAAAAAAGAGAAAAATTTATATAAATTAATTATATTCATTTGTTATGATTGTTCGACTAATTGGTGTATTAATTTTGAATTAATTATTAATACAATTTTTCATTCATTTTAAAACTCTTTCATAAGAATAAATAATAAATAATTCTTTCATAATATAAATTAAATATTATGATATCATATATGATGAAAGATATTTTTTCTTTTCTCTAAAGATACTACACTGACCTGTGCCTAAAGTCAATTAAGTACCTTAAACTATCCTAGAGTTATTCATATGAAGACTTTTCAAAATAAATTGTTTGCACATGCAAAGCGATCGGGAAAGTGATCTGAATTGAATCATTTTCAATAGCTTTCCTTCTTGGGCCAAGACAGATCAGTATGCGAAAGTTCATTAAAATATTTTACAAATTGCGGCCTAAATGTTGAATAGAAGAGAACAAGCCGGCAGGCAGACTGATAGCTGGACGGACGGACAGACAAGCTTAAATTGAATCAGAAAGTGGTTCGGAATCAATCTGTCTATCTGTCGATAGGGATAATAAAAAATGGCTCTGGTCTAAGGCCTTCTGAATGTTGCATACGGCAGAAACTTAACGTCTCTTGTACCCTAAGCAGTGTGGGGTTTAACAACCCAACCTATAGCTAACATTTTAAAGTGT